>JAGFPH010002155.1:13976-24846 GCA_018207615.1 Philaenus spumarius
TTCCAAGAATCTGTTCGATACTAACGTCAATCGAACGAACCATAACTGTTTATTAACGACCCGTATATTTTTACCAGACACCCGTAACATTTTCTTAACGAACCAGAACTATTGACGTCAACACGTATACGATTCTTAGAAATCGATAGATTCCAAGAATCTATTCGATACCGACGTCAATCGAACGAACCGTAACTTTTTATCAACGACCCGTATATATTACGATTACACGCTCGATCGACCGTAAAAACAATTAGTCACGCTCAATTTGTTATCGCGTCACGGCCAATTTATTATCTGGTGACCTTTGGTCAAGGGTCACGTGACCTTAAACAATTAGTCACGCTCAATTTGTTATCGCGTCACGGACAATTTGTTATCTGGTGACCTTTGGGGGCAAGGGTCAGGTGACCTGGGGTCAAAAGGTCAGATTTGAGCCAGAACTCTTGTTTCTACACTACTCCCCCCCCCGATCTCTGACGTCAAAATGACGTAGTAACCTGCTTGGGGGGGTAGTTTTCCAGGGGTATTAATCCGGCGACCCATAAATGAAAGGCATAATTAAAACAGTGATAACTATTTTAGACATAATATATATGTAATTAGCCTTCTGGGTTGTGTATGCAATGAATATACTAAAAAAGGTTTATTACCTTAGTTTTTCCCCGGCTGATACAAAAAACATAATGTCTAGGGTCTAAAGATGACGGTATAACCGTTGACGGAAAAACTAATGTAATAAACCTTTTTTAGTATATTCAGTGATAGTTATCTTTAGATTTTATTAAAAAATATATAGACATAATTAATAAACGGTATCAGTTAACTGACACAAACTTTCTCCCAACTTACTGTAGTCAAAATAATATTGTTTTTAATCATTTTATTTACTACTTTTTAGAACAAAACAAAAATATAATATTCTACCTACGTCAATCGTATAAAAAAATTATTGTCCCAGGCGGGATTCGATCGCGCGACCTTTGAATTACTGGCCGTGTTCGCTACCATGGTGCTACCCCGTGCGGCCTCTGCGGCGATGCTAGATTGACAACAAAAACTTGTTTATTTTTAAACATTTCGCCATAATTATAAAACGCCGAAGTTTTGATAAGAGCGGGTGGTGTCATTTTGTTTGGCATCTTAAGCACTATAAATACTGAAAATTTGATCAAAATCGTTAAAGCCGTTTTTGAGAAATTTGCATTTTTGTCGTTTTTTATGAGTTTTTAGGGGTAAATTACCCTTAAAAATAAAAAATTCCAAAAAATTAAAAAAACGACTGGAGATATTAGGGTTTAGTACCTACATACCAAATTTCATGAAAATCGGACCAATAGTCTCTCTGGTCGTGTATACATACAGACAGACTGACAGACAGGCACCACTATAAAAACACTTTTTTGGGTTCAGGGAGCACAAAAACAAAAAATTCCACTAACAATATTTTTGGGTTCAGGGAGCACCAACACATATAATTGCACTAAACAATTTTTGGGGTTCTGGGAGCACCAAAACAGATAATTCAACTGAAAATTCAAATTCGAACATGTTTACGAAAACAATACTTTCTCCATATACTACGTATAGAGGGGAGAAAGTAAAAATGGTCACAAATTAAATTATGGGTAGCAAAAGCCAACTTTACTGGTAGCTAAAATAATGTTGCTTGAACCCAAAACTAAAATTGCACCTTTTTATTTAAAATAAACGTTACCTGAAACTGGCACATACTTTCTCACAAACATATTTAAATTACTTACACGATCACTGCTAACGACGCACATGTGAGCTTGACACTGAACACTATGAGAAGCGGCCTATGCACAGTGCATTGCACGCCAACCCCATATTGGGAATATTTTCAATACACAGTGCATTGCGTGCTTCGCACGCCAACCCAGATATTGGGGGTATTTTCAATACAAAATTAATTGCGTGCTTCACACGCCAACTTCCATATGTAACCCTAACTGTGACTTCATAATTGTATTAAAGTAGGAGAGGGGATAGTACATTAAAGTAGAGAGTAAGTAATACAATTATTATTATTATTAGCTAAAGAGAAAACTATTAAATCGATTTCGAACAAATTTGTACCAAACGTATGAATTAGGCCTATATAGAAGGACGAAAAAAGGTTTTGTCAACATTTTGAAAACAACTCCCTTTTCGGCCAAAAAGATCTGAAAAATCAGATATTATTATTAGCTAAACGAGAATTTTTGAAAGATGGGTTTTTTTCAATATGTTAGGGTACATTAAGGGCAAATTTTATCAAAATCGTTACAGCGGTTTTTTTATAAAAAAATAAGAACTGATTTTCGGGGGGTGTTTTGGCCAAAAAGATTGTTGTTTTTCAAAAATTTTCAAAACCTTTTTTCGTGCATCTATACAGGCCTAATTGACATGTTTGGTCCAAAATTGTTCGAAATTGATCGAATAGTTTTCGCTCTAGCTTTGTATTCATACAGACAGACATTCAGACAGACGTTTTGTAAAAACCACTTTTTTGGGATCAAGGGATCCCAAAGCGGATATTTCCACAAACATCTCAACAGCGATTTTTTTTGCGATCACTATACTTTCTCTATACTATAGTATAGTGAGAAAGTAAAAATCTAAATCGGCTGAATAAATATTAAACTAAACATAATATACACTGCCAACACCAATTATATGATTTACAACGTAACGAATTTAAAGTTTTATGTAGACTGAATACGGGAACTACACATTTCATCCTAGTTGCATTGTTTTGCGGTAAACGTAGAGCAACTGACGCCAGTGACGTAATCAATTCCCCATCCTCGAATTATCCTAACTAGCAAACATTCGAGTCATTGATAGTCAACTATAGAAGTATTTTAATCAATAGAATAACCTAAAAATGTAGCTGTGCCATATTGTTTAATGGTTTTACGTAAGTTAAACAAGTAACTAGAATAAAATATACATTTATATGAACTTATATTATCAATAAAATTTGTTTTAATATCACAATGTGGCGTAACCTTCACAATATTGTTGTAGTTACTGGCCTGTGTGTATTTAACTTTTACTTTATGTTTCTATTTCTTAAGAGTGTTAAAAACTGCCTCAAAAGTAAGGAAAATAAGTACTTAGTGGTGCATATTATTACGAAGACTAATATTTATATTCGGTGAAATAGAATGTTTTTAAGACTACAATTTAAAAAAAAGGAAGGACATATACAAAACTGATCTTGGGACAGTTATTCACAGTCAGGGGGGGCCTTAGAAACCCTATTTACAAAACACAAAACCCCCTCGCCATTCAAACGTTTTTAATGAACACATATATAGCTTGTGATACATCAAATTGATTCCCTCTTGTAAAAACTTCAATTTCTGTGATCAAAAAATAAAAATTGGCTATTGCATTCGTTCGCTACGCTCAAAAATTTTATTTAAAAAAATTATTTTCTGAAATTTTATAAAAATAATCTATATATATATATATATATATAAGCGAAATACCACTCACTCACACGATTTCTTCAAAACTACCGAACGGATTGGAATTAAATTTGGTATGTAGCTTCCTCTAGAGCCAGAGATGCGTACTAAGAAAGAGTTTTAAAAATTCGAAATTTTAGGGGGGTTTGTGGGAATCAAAGTTATTAAATCACGATTTCTTCAAAACTACCGAACGGATTGAAATGAAATTTGGTATGTAGCTTCCTGTAGGTCCATAAGTGGTCACTAGAAAAGGGTTTTAAAAAATTGGAAATTTTAGAAGGGTTTGGGGGGTAAAAATTACTAAATCACGATTTCTCCAAAATTACCGAACAGATTGGAAGGAAATTTAGTATGTAGCTTCCTCTATTGCCATAGGCGCTCGCTAAGAATTGGTTTCAAGAAATTCGAAATTTTAGGGGGGGTTTAGGGGGATCAAATTTATTAAATCACGATTTCTTCAAAACTACCGAACGGATTGGAATGACATTTGGTATGTAGCATCCTCAAGGGCCATAGGTGCTCACTAAGAAAGGGTATGAAAAATTTCGAAATTTTAGGAGGGGTTTGGGGGATCAAAGTTAATAAAATCATAATTTCAGATCTTTTATTATTATGACAATAGTGCTTTTGTTATTTAAGATCTATATATATATATATAAAAGCCAAATACCACTCACTGACTGAACACTTAAAAAGAATACAATTACGTTAAAAAGACTGAAAATACCAACCACCACGGGAAACGCCGTACGGGTCAGCTAGTAATAATTGTGAAAATTATAATTTATCACATAGTTCAATATTTAAAGTTTTACAAAGTTAACATTAGGAAACAAACAAGAGCCAAGTATACCTGATCACAGAATGATAACAAGGAACTCATTATCTTATGCCCTTATAAGAAAAAAAATATAATGTATCCCTTTGATTGCATACTGTACTTTCATTTTAATTTCTTTACTTTGGCCTGAAAAAGTTGTTAGCGAATTTTGATAGGAAAAATGAGCTATTGCAGTGGCCCTTATGGTAAGACCCAAGGTCGGGAATAGCAAATGACCACCGATCATGGTCCCCAGAGCAAGTTTTGGGGTGTCATTAAAAGTCATATCTCTCAATACGTTTTTTGTGTTGAAGATACTTCCAATATTCGCAATGGCGTGCGAAGCACGCAATGCATTGTGTATTGAAGATACTCCCAATATGCGGAATGGCGTACGAAGCACGCAATGCATTGTGTATTGAAGATACTCCCAATATTTCCCAAATTGTTGGTTGAAACCCTAAAAACATAGGCCTGTAAACTTAATTTTGGAAATTTGCTCAACTCACGTCAGCGGTTCAGCTGCGTGGTCGAAATATTAATATTGTTCTTGTTTTAACGTAAAAATAAGTCAATAAATTTGTATTTTATTACCATAGAAATTCGTGGTTTTAAAGGGTTTATTTTGATTAATTACGTCATATGTGTTCATTACAAATTTCAAAGCACATTAATTTGATGCACTACAAGCCATAGGTGTCCTTTAGAAATGTTTGGGATAAAGTGATATGAGGGAAGTGGATTTTGGATTTTTTTCAATTATATTTTCTAAGGTTCCTCCTGACGGTGAGTAATTATCCCGAGATCAGATATTGTATATCTCTTTCCATATTTTTTAAATGGAAGTGGTAAAATCATCCTTTATAAATACATGTTATACAAAATGTTTAAAAAATATTATTTGTAAATTGTTATACAATTTACGCATGTTATATTATACGTTTAGTTTTTACATAACAGATTAAATAATGCATAAAAGATATAAATATTATATAAATTGGTATACTATTCAAGTTATATAAAATTCTCAAACTGCATATAAATCTGTATACTTACTATTCACATGTTTCAAAGTTATATACCATAAAAAACATGTTACATAAAATGTAAAACGTACTATGCGCAGTTTTTAAAAATAACACCTTATAATTTATCTCACGACTCGCTCAGCAACAAGTAAAACAAAAGTAATTAATTCCTGAGGAAGTTAATTAATGACTGAAACTAAACTCAACTTTACTTTAGAGCTTTAAAATCAAACACGAGCTGTTCAAAGTCTAAAATACAGCCATTACTAACTTTAACGTGCTGTATATAATCATACAGCATTGCGACCTTTTATCCAACGGACTGTACTTGAAACAAAGGTTGGTCAAAACACAGCATCTCTAATTTACAATTATATAGCTGCTTAGTTTTGCGGAACAAAGGCAGCTGACCGACTTGTTCGCCCTTTGAACTGTACCTTCCAATTCGATATATTAATTTAATTTTACTCAAATATGAATATCTCCAATTACTCATTAAATATTAAACAGCTTGTTTCAAGTAGTACAACTAGAATCGTATAACGGTCGTATTAAACTAATGCTATCAAATATTCTGCAGCCCTATTAAATTCCAAATAATTTTGTACACGGTAAAGCCATTATGATAATTTTATTAATAGAGGGATACACATTGTGGTTAAACATTAGTATATTATTAACGTACCGTATCGTATGGCATGCATTGTAATTTGCGTAATTGAAAATGACATCAAAGTTAATGGCGGAAAGTGTGGGTTTTCTGCTGCATGGCTGGATGAGAGGAATCGAAATTGCAATTAGTCTAAACTGTGTCTATACACGTGTCTATACATGAAACTAATCTATACATGCAATGTTCATTTTCAAACTTTTTAAATTTACAACTGAAAATTACTTAAATTTGGACTCAATTCGTGTACTATTCACACCGCGAATAAAATTTAAATTATTTTATAAATAATAATAAATTTCCAATTAAATACACCAATAGCTTTACTTTGATCCAACCAACAGATAATATAATTACCTCGTTTCAAACTATATTGAAAACAATCTTAATTATATTTGCATCCAACTGTCGTTTTTCATACGGGTAGTTTAGTTGGCAGAGCATTTAGCACACCAAACTAACTGTCCTTGGTTCCAATCCCGGATATAGTCTATGTTTTTTTCACTTGTAATTTAGAAGAGAATAGTATAGCAGAAAAAATGTGTATAACATTAAATAACACGCCGTTGGCTGCAAATAGAATTAAGATTGTTTTCAAAGTCATTCTTAACGAGGTCTACTAAAATGCAGCCAACCAAGATAGCATGATCAAATATCCTGTGCGATCAGGATTGCTTAGTAGCCATAGCACCATGGAAAGCTAAATGTTGTGGGTTCAAATAACATACTGGGTATATAATTTGTCACTTATAATTTATTTAATTTAACTCTTGCCGAGGTAGGGTCATTGGCAAATCCAGAGAGGCTGTGGGGGCTGCAGTCCCCTCCTTTAGGTTATTATAATTTTTCTTTAAGGGTCGGCTCTAGCTGTCGGCCATGTTGGTTGACACTCCATAAGACCAATGTTAAATTAAAATCAATATTTTTCCTTTATTTTTGATCAGATAATTATGAACGATATGTCATTTTAAAGCTATGGCCAATACGCATGCAAATGGCTTTTCCAAAATTAAGAAAAACGTTTTGTTTAATATTTATTAACAATTTAAAAAATTAATTTTTAATAATTTTTTATGTTGTCACTAATAGTTATAGCGAAAAAGTACCAAGCCATTTGCATGAAGAATTTCGTCCCCAAGAGTTTGGTATTTTTTTGAAAACGCTATTTGAACAATTGCGGGTTTTAAATGGATTTAGGCTGAGCAATGTCCGTGTAACCTACCGCCGCTATAGGGTGACTTTAAATATTTTTTACGATGTAACTATTAATTATAGCGAAAAATTATCAAGCCATTCGGATGAAGAATTTTGTCCCCAAGAGTTTGGTATTTTTTTGAAAACGCTATTTGAACAATTTCGGGTTTTAAATGGATTTAGGATGAGCAATGTCCGCGTAACCTACCGCCGCTACGCTGGAGTCGCAGGCTGCTTTCTGTTTTACTAGAGCCGACCCTTAACTCTCTAAGTGGCAGTCTGCTCTATTGAGTAGTCTCAGACATCACAACTTGTATCGAATAATTTCACCCAGTAAATATTATCCAATCTCAATAAAACAAAAACAATTGAAAATAAGTGTTTTACACTGTAATTTTTGTATTCACAAATTTGTTCTAAAACGTATATTTACATATGTTATCATCGTTGTAAAATTGAAGTTGTCTTAATCAACTAATGTCGCGCGAGAAAGCACAAGGAACTGACTCAAACTCGTAATTTTTAAAGGCACATAACCGTTAGACAGACTTGTTTTGAGAAGATAATGGAACATTGGATTTGTCAAGATTTGAACTTTCTACCTCGATTTTCCAATCATTATAGTTTTTTTAGATATGAAGTTTTCTGTATGAAGCCTTGCAATTATAGCTTTTCAACGAATGAGAAAACACATTTTTCAATAGATGTGTCTATCACAAATCGATATATTGCACAATGATTTTTTCACTATACTGGACCGAAAACAGCTGTATTCTATACCTGTTCGTAGACAAGTAAGTCCTTATTTTCCGTAAAGTAAAGTGCACCAGCTGATTTTACAGAGCTCCAGCTGATTTTACGGTGCACCAGCTGATTTTACAGTGCTCGAGCTGACTTTACAGAGCTCCAGCTGATTACACGGCGCACCTGCTGATTTTACAAATAAGAACAAACATTTCAGTTTTATGTAAACATCTGATTATTATGTCAATGGAAATATAACAGAAAAACCAATTAAGTTTTAATAGTTTTTTTTTTATAAAAAGGTGTTTTAATTAAAAGTATGTTACTTTCTCGGTGTAGTATAGTGGAAAATATCGTACGTAACTCGCACGGAAAACCCCTATTCACCGGGCTTGTAACGTATTATACTATTATATCGATTTTAAGTGGAAGTTCTATATTTTCCCTTTGATATAAGGAAAACCTGATCTAGTGTCCTGAATCTATTATTCCGAGTTCAGTTAAATTCTATGATTTATTCTCTACAATTTGTTACAATAAATTTTATTTTTGAGTTAAGCATGTATTCCTTAATTCGTATTCAAAATAGGTAAAATAGTCTAAAAAGGCGTTTTCAAACACTGTATTCCAAAAAAAATATTCTATACCTCTCCCCCCTCCCCCGTAAACCGACTGGATCCGCCCATGGGTAGGGTGTTTCATACAATTACTACAACTGAAAAATTAATGTTAATTTTCGCTGAAAACGACATTAAAACTCCATAATTATTATTGGATTTATTTTGTAAATTATTATTGAAGATTTTAAAATGAAAACACAATTAGTCCTTTCCCAAAAAATGTGTAATGCATAGTTCCCATAAAAAGGACATAAAAAACAAACGTCTATTGTTTTGGAACATTCCTTGCTATAGAACAAAATATGGAGGGCAGCCAAAAACTTTAAAATTCTGTTATGAGTTTGAACTAGATTGAACCAATTAGAACATCCGACATTGTGTTGAGAAACCTTTGAAACTAGCACAACTTGGACGTTTTCAAATCGGAAACAGTAAAGCGTTGTCCATATTATATTCTTCGTGATAAAATAAAACTGTTTTTATGAAAGACGCGTTTTTACGACTAGACCGTAATAAAGGTGGAGACCGCCTAAAGCTTCTACATGGCCGAGCGGTTTCAAATCTTTATTCTCAACCGAACGTTGGCAGTTAGAGAAGTAAAATTTGTATTTGTTGGTGGAGAAAAATGTATTTATTTACATTTCCAGCCGAGACTTTATAAAATAAATATTTTTTTAAATAACTCTTGTTTGTACGTATTTAACGCTTTTTGCGCCAGTTAGACTAATGATGGCGGGGAGTAGCGTAACGCAGGGGACACAAAGGCAAATAACTATGGGACTTTTTATTATAGACATCTAATTTTTCAACACTAAAATGACATATAAAATGTTTAATCTTATATTAACTACATCAACGGATTCGTTGTTGAACTTTTACATGAACGATAGATTAAACAAATAATATTTATTTTATTTTTTATATTTATTTGTGAAACATATTATGTTTTAAATGTGAATCGTGTTTGATATAAAAGCTGAACCGTGGTGAGTGAAAAGTATGAACAGATTATACCTTAATAAAAATAATTGTCCAAGTCAGTTTTAATCAGATCTGTTATTATGGCTTATTGACTATACAGTGACCGATATGTGTAATTACGAAATTTAGTTGAGTTTAGTTTCGGTCATTAACTAACTTCGTCAGGAACTAATTACTTTTGTTTTACTTGCTGCTGAGCGATTCGAGAAATAGTTTCTAAGGTGTTATTTATTTAAAACTACAAATAATACGTTTTATATTTTATGTAACATGTATTTTATGGTATATAACTTTCAAACAAGTATATAATAAGTACAATAATTTAAGACTATTTTGTACAGTGATGTTTTATTCCGATACAAGTATTTGTAAGTTTTGTTCTTAGTGTTTTGATGTAAATTGTGTAGCTTTATTATGATGAATTAGTTTTAGTAGGTTGTATTGCTTTACAGAGGTATATAAACAGTATTTGTTGTTGTTTAGTTTTTGTTTTGTTTTCTTTAGTGTATAATGTTTGTTTCTTTGCCACAAGTTTCACAATGCTAAACTTATAGAGATAAAATTTGTGTTTTTGTTGCTAATTAGAAATAAACATCGCTTATAGAAATAAATTATTATGTATTTCCGACAAATTAAGGAAAATGTGTAATCAATACATAAAAAGTAATAAAACTATTGTTAAAAACACATATAAAACCTTTAAATGATATCTACATGTTATATACATTACTAGCTGTGCCCGATCCGGTAGACAAATGAAAGTTAAATGTATACTAACAAAAAAAAATATATCAATAAATAAATATATTACACTATGTATTTCTTATGGGGATTTTTAGTAACTTTGACACCCCCCAAACATTCCCTAAAATATCATTTAAAAAAAATGTATTCTTAGCGAGCACCTAGGGCCCTAGAGGAAGCTACATACCAAATTTCATTCCAATCCATTCGATATTTTTTTTTTTTTTAGTAACTTTGATCACCCCAAACCCCCTAAAATTTAAATTTTTTTGAAAACCTTCCTTAGCGTTCACCTAGGGCCCTAGAGGAAGCTACATTACAAATTGCGTTCCAATCCGTTTGGTGGAATTTTTAGTAACTTTCAACCCCCCCCCCCCTTAAAATTTCGAATTTTTTAATACCTTTCTTAGCTAGCACTTAGGCCCCTAGAGGAAGCTACTTTCCAAATTGCATTCCAAATCCATTTGGTGGAATTTTTAGTAACTTTGATCACCCCCTCCAACCCCCCCTAAAATTTCGAATTTTGTTATACCTTTCTTAGTGAGCACTTAGGGCCCTACATACCAAATTTCATTCCAATCCCTCTT
>JAGFPH010002155.1:53420-73834 GCA_018207615.1 Philaenus spumarius
AATAACACCACTGTAGGCTGCAAATCAAGAATTAAGATTGTCTTCAATGTCGTATATACGAGGTAGTCAGTCTGTTGGTTCAATAATTGTAGTACAAACCGTACAAGTGAGATAACATCGACCAATATCAGTAGATACCAGGGTAGCTCAGATGGTTAGAGCGTCAGGACGGAAACCTGAAAGTCCCGGGTTCAACTCCCGGTCTTGGTCTATGTTTTTTCACTTGTAATTTAATTAGGAAACTAATAATTGCATAAATATGCTTCCATACGATTTTGTGATTTTCCCGACACAAAAAACAATTCCACAAAGCAGTTTCATCAAATTTCGTAACTCCATCAACACAACAACTCAATTTAAATTCCTCAGTCGAATAAAACCGAATTACTAAAACATTTGAACAGTAAAAAACAAACAGGGGCGATTCCCAACGGTATTAATTTACGAACAAATTTTAACTGAACCTTGTTTAACAAAGGCAAACACTTCAAAGTCTGAATTAAAGTCAGGACGAGCTTAAAATGAAGTAGATAATCGTAAATCATTTCGTCGAATAACTTGTGATCAAGTTTATTTGAGAGGGACTGTACTTGAAACAATGGGTTGGTCACAACTTAGCCTCTGTAATTTACATCTAAATAGGTGCTTTGTTCCGCGGAACAAATAAATTGGACAGACTTGTTCGCCTTTGCACTGGACCTGCTAATTCAGTATGTATTAATTTAATTTTCACACGAGCGTCATATAAAGAACCAAACTCAATTCGTATGTAAACAATGTGTAACCATAACATAAAGCGTTATTTCACACATCAGTGCGTAATAATAGGACGTGTTGACATAATTATGTTATTCATTGTGTTTCAAAATATGTGTCCCATCTTCAGGAAAAAATTCAGAGCAAACAATAAAAAAATTAGAAATTAGAAAAATGTATGCTACGTTTTATTAGTATACAACTGTTTTCTGCATATGTTTTCGAGTATAGACATTCAAAGTTGAAATGGTGGAAAAATAGTATTAAAGAAACAAAACAAGCAACACGCGCTAGAAGAACCATTAATTTCATTGCATTTTACAATCATAATGCAACCTTTAACCTTTAATGTTTATTATGATAAGCAATCATAATAACGAACATTTAGCAGCGGTTTAGTATTGAAAAGTAGTAATTCTGTGAACAGTAGACCTCGCTCGTTGAAATAACAGACGCGGTTTTAAAGGACAACAATTCAGTAAATGCGACGCAACCCTAATCGGGCTCCTGATCTCGGCTCCCCCTCCCCAACTCACTCACAGTCACAGCGGCCACACTGACGCAGCGCAGGAAAGAGCAAGACAGCAGGTTGCGCGCTCTCTCTCTCTCTCTCTCCCTCTACATAAAATAATAAGGTTTTATGAAGATATCTAAAGAATAAACGTATAAGAACATAGTTAAAATACAAAAACTTAGACGATTTTTAACAAATTTAAAGTTTGCGGCCTTTTTGTGAGCTTACCGTTAGAGATACGGAAAAAATCAAGAAACCAATTTGGTAGAAAATCAAATTTGCTACCGGAAAAAGTTATTAGTTTTTCCAATTCGACTTACGGTTAAGCCACAAACTGGGTTTGGGAAAAAAAGCTTACACAGAGAAACGGTGTGACCGCCATTTTTATTTTATTTAAGGGGTTAAAAATGAAAAATGTAAAAACCGTATATATACAGAGCTCTGCCTAGGAATAAGGAACATTCATGCAAAAATCATGACAATTGGTCTAGGCGTTTGGCCGTACTCGTGAGACAGACAGACACACAGACACACAGATAGACAGACAGACGCATAGATGAAATGACGAAGGGTCTATCTAAAATGGAGACCTCGCTTCGCTCATTCAATAATAAACTATAACTGATAATATGTTCGGATCAGTATGGCGTACCAAGATTGTGGATAAAAAAACCCCATTAATTAGGACTTTTTAAAATTATGTAGAACCACATTTCTTTCTGCCTCAAAATATTACTTAGATATACGGCATAAAACCGTTTCCATATGTAAATATCCCCTGTATATATAAAGAATAGCTATTTGTGCAACATGTGCGCAAAGTGCCACTTTGCTGCCCGAGAGAAACGCTTGACGCTTGAGGCTTGCCGAGGACGGCAATTTTCTCGAATGCAGCAAAGACACTTTGCGCTCGTGTTGCACATAAGATTTTTCCTTCGCTTGCTGAAGCCGAGGCGGCAATTTTCTCGAATGCAGCAAAGACACTTTGCGCTCGTGTTGCACATAAGATTTTGCCTACGCTTGCTGAAGCCGAGGCGGCAATTTTCTTGAATGCAGCAAAGATATGTTGCTCGTGTTGTGTATAAAATTATATTATGTGTTACATGTATCGCTTTCAAAATTTGTGGAGATGTAAAATAAATGTTTTTCAATACACGAAACAGTATTTTATTGTAATACAACATAAGATAAAAAACAAATAAACAGTAATCTAAAAGTACTGAATAAATATTAATTTAATACTACAACATTAAAATATATGAAGCTATATTATTGAAAATATTTATTCTACCTACTTATTGCTTACTTCACTTATTGTAAATGCTCAATTCAAGTTGTATAGACAGGTAATAAGTTCAAAGATACATTTCTTACATTTTCAATTATTTGTGGATTAGTATTGTCACATTCAACTTCACTATCACTTATTTTCATTTTTAAATAAGTTTAATGCTTAAGTTATAACAAATCTTAAATAGCCTAACTACAACTTACTATCAATAATAGCAATGTAAGGATAGGAAATAATAAACGAACAATGGAACAGCTGACTTGTTTTATGTTTAAAATTCAGCACATGAATAGTATAAAACTATCATTTACTTTACGTACCCGGGTACGAAAAGTAAATCCCATTTGATTAACATTGCACTTTGGCGCACACGTGCGGCAAACACCTACTTTGGGTTCTGTTAGTAGTGTGACAAGAGCTACTCTTCATAACAGGCGTAGGAAAAAGTTTTTGCCGTATGCCTATTTCTAGAGTTGTACTGAGACGGTTTTAATAAATTTTGTGTTGTTGAAAAAAGCTTCCGAAGAATATTATAAAATAATTAATTCCCAACGATCCTATCCACGAATTTCACAGGGAACTCACTTTAAGCACGTTTCACAAGAATTAATTTACATAGGTCAATTTGTTGCCATGTTTATATTTTATCACCGTTTCAAACCGTATCGAATTAACATTGATATTAATGCACCGATTGTGTGTGATTAATACCACAATTTTATGTTAGGTTTGTCCTGTTCCAATGTACAAATATTGGTTACAAAATGCATTTATTTTATGCCTTTTGGACTAACGAAGAGTCCTCGTGGAGGAACACATAATGCAGGTTCGAATGTACGAGGTTCCAACTGTAACAGACTGGGCTAACGCCTTTATCCACTCACCCACCTCGCTTAGTCGACCAAATTCTGAATAGACTTTTCTTAAATTTTTAAACTAAAACATTTGAATGTTTTTATTGTTTGTGTAGTGGTAAATTATTCAAGTTTATGCTAAGGGTGATTTCTTTAAAACTCACCACCTCTATTATTTAGAAGATGGAAAGAATTACACAAAGTTTGATCTTAAGATAATTATTCACAGTCAAAGGGAAACTTAGAAACCTCTTCTGCCATCACATCTCAAAAAATTGTAATTGACACATAATATTACTATGTCTTGTGATACATCAAATTAAAGCCATTTAAGGGGATTCGCCACTATTAAAAGCCATTTTTTCAAGTTAAAATTTTTTTTTCGTAATATACATACTTTTGGGAGTATGTGTGGTAATTCTAACCATTATTCCGTATCTAAAAAAAAATTAAATAAAAACTTACTACATTTTGCTGTTTTTTCATTTTTGACAACAATTTTATTTTACATACAACTTTGTTCACCAGATGTTTTTAGACAATTTTCATTATTTATTTCAAATGATAGCAATAAGTATTAGTTCATAAAAGAGCTTATATCATTATAATTTATGACTCACATATGGAGCAGGAGAATTCTAGAGTGTAAGTCTAGTTCAGCTCAGTGCCTTGACTTTGATCGCTGTTTCCCGCAAGTTTGGATTTACACTCACTAATTGTAAAAAAATTTGAATAAATTCCAAAGTATGGCACCTAGGCCTTTGAAATATTTACCACTTATTTGTCAATATAATTAGAAGATTTCTGTAAACTTTAAGAAACAAACAAAAATAATAAAAATAAATTAATAATATACATAGAAAAATAATGTTTACCTAAGTTTGGTGCTTTATAACTTTTTTCTGGAACTGATATTGCAATTTCCATTTACAAAAAGTTTCTATACCTCAAATACTACAAAATAAAAATAAAAATTCAAATTAGTTGAAAAACAAAAAGTTATTCAAAATTAAAAAAACCCGAAAAATGTTAAAAAAACCAAAAAGTTTGAATTAAAAATACATATATGGACAAACATTTTTTTTACAAAAGCCCTCCTATTTACTTGTATTTAACCAAATAAAAATAGTTTCAAAGTAAAAAATGTAACCCCTCCTAATAGTGGCGAATCTTAGCTAACGAATTTGATCTCTACGCTCAAAAATTTTATTTTGTAAATTATTTTTGTAATTGTATATTATTTAAAAAACGGAAAGATATATGCAAATTCTGTTCTAGGGACAGTTATTCATCTTTAATGAGAACTGAAAAATCCCCCCACCCCACTCATAGCGCCCCATGTCAACAGTTTGTAATGAACACAATATTCTTGAGATGCATCCGACACAAACCCTTGAAACCCTAAAAAAACACAAATTTCAGTGGTAATAAAGTAAACATTTTTCTTAACGTATTTTGACGTTAAACTGAGAATCGTATCAACCACTCCTTAATGTCACAAGTAAAGAAATTAAAGTGTTTGAAAAGAAATGTGTCCGGAATATTAAAATTTACTTTATTATTTCAGGTTAGGTTGGGTAATTCAGGTCGTTTAAAATACTTAGTGCTATACTAGCGAGTTCGTTGTACAATTTTAAATCTACCGAATGAAAACTTACACGAATGAGCTAATATAACACCACTGATAAGTCTGAATAAAAAATATAAAACGTTAGGTGACTTTTGTTTGTTTGTTTTCATTTGGAATATGAATGATATAAAGGTCACAATAATAGGAGAAAATACCACTAAAGCAATTTGCTCGACACTATTTATCTTGCGATACGATTTATATTTCGCTGCAATAGTTCATAATTTAAATCGTGCTACTTTTAACAATCCCGGATTTAGCTCAAAATAAACTACTCCAATAACGATAAATCTTAATATACGTAGCAAACAACTTGTGCTACGAGAAACTCTGAGCTCATTTTATTTCATAAATATTAATTTTCTCAATATGAAAAGTATAAAAACTGGGTTTACTAAAATAGCAATTACTTATTCATAAAGTGTTTTCTCACCTTGTTTTCCTTCATGACGTCTTTCAGTTCAATCAGCTCTCTCTTAAACCTTTCTCTGCTTTTAAAATCCTCACCTAGCTTTATCTTGTGACGTAGCGTTTTGTATCATTGTGAGTTGTGAGGTAGATTAGAGTCGTGTGAAATGAAATACATTTGTTGCTTAAAAAGATGCAATCTAATAGCATGAAGTTAATTTTACGTCTGCAACAGAAACACAAATCCTTTAGATTACAATAAACCAAACACAAACGTAAGCAATTAATTAACTCAATTAAATGAAAAACAAAGTCTTCTTATAATAATAAACATACAAAACATCACTTATACTATAGGTGTAACTTTTACAAACAGTTAAGAACAGTCGGATGGCTCTATCTCACTCATGTTAATTTATATAACTTAAGGTCCATTTTCCTCAGGAACCAAACGAGATGGCTCCATCCCTCTTTTATTTTTGTTTGTTTTAACATTTTGGTGGCTACCTTTTTCCACATTTTGGTTGTTTTTATTTAAAAATATTAGTTTTTAGATAAAAAAAAAATGGTAATATATTTTACATCTTAAGTATATAAAATGAGTATAAGTTAAAAATTATTTTCAACATTGCAAAACCCAACACCCATGCACAATAAAAAATAAAAAAAATACGGAGCTATCTCTTTTAGTTCCTGAGAAAAATGTTACAGAAAAACGTATTTTTTATGAAACGCGTTTAAATTAAATTAAAATAAAATTTTTCATAATTTTGACTAAGTTGTTGCCTGGTGATATTTTTTTTTTTAAGTTGGCATCTCACAATGAACCCTATCTTATAACATGATACTGCTTCATACACTCCTAATTTTAAAGTTGTTTTCAAAACAAAAGTAGATTTTGGAATACTCGCCCATATTACACTATTTATTTAGTGATTCATTGGGGTTTTCTGCCCCCATGCAAGCACATTTTCAAGAGATCAGGGTATGCTAAGTCTCTAAATACGGGCTTTATTACCTCCATAATTATCCGGAGAAGCAAAATGAAACCACAGACATTATAAACTGAGAGAAGAATAATATTATATCGAGTGCATCAAGAGTTTGTCAAATAGTACAGCGAAATGTAAGCTTCAAAATTTTATATAAAACGAGTTTCACTGATCGGAATTGTATATAATTGGTCCTAAAATAAACCATAGATTATAAGCAATAATAAATCATAAACTCCCAAAATCGATATTTTTTCAAAAATTCCATCCAAATCCCCTTAAAAAGTCAATAACTAATTTAATAAAAGTGTTAATAATATACTATTCTGCTGAATTTCTTACTCTGAGATACAAACAAGGATATGTTATTAATTTGAATCACAGTTGTACCTGCAGTCAGAAGATTTTACATTTTCTCTGTATTATTTGTACTGCCTCATACATACTGTTTCAAATATTTATCTCTAAGTGATTTTAAGATTTAAAAACCGAAATGAAAATCATACTTGTTATTCAAATTAGTATGTTTATATTTAAATGTAAATAATGTCTAAAATAATATATATTTTGTATTTAACAACTGGCAGTATTCTAAATACAACTTTTTTTTATTTCTCTTCCACTCTGTACTTGGATTTTTCTGAAACAACCTGCAAAATGTTGGCGAGCCTGTCAAACTGTGCTGTGATGCAGGATCATTTTTCAAAGTTGTTTTATCTAAAATACGGAAAGAGATATGCAAAATCAGAACTAGGGGCAGTTGTTTGCAGACAGGGGAACCTTAAGTAAAATATTTACAAAATGCCAAAACCCCCTGCCTAGGATCCACCCCATCTCAAAAATGTTTTATGGACACATAAGACTTGTGATACATCAACTTAAAACCCTTTATAAAAATAAGAATTTTTGTGGTAATACGAGGGCCGTCCAGAAAGTAAAGAACGTTTTAGCATGGTTAAATAAAAACAAAAGATATCAACACCAAACTTTATTTACACAGCCATAGTACCTTATTCTACTTTTCTACGTAATCGCCATTGTTGTCGAGACACTTGTTGTAACGTGGGACCAGTTTCTCTATTCCGATGTTATACTCATCAGCCGCGAAAGATTTGAGCCATATTATCACTGTTTCTTTAAGTTCATCGTCATTTCCAAACTGCTTTCCACCCAAAAATTGCTTCAACTTTGGAAACAGATGAAAATCACTAGGTGCTAGGTCAGGGCTGTAGGGAGGATGACTAAAGATTTCCCACTTCAGACTTTGGAGTTCTTGCCGCGTTCGTGCTGAGGCATGAGGCCGGGCATTGTCGTGAATGAAAAAACTTTAGCCGACAGCATTCCACGCCTCTTGTTTTGGATGACGCGACTAAGTCGTTAAGAGTCTCACAGTAGGATTCTGTGTTTATTGTTGCCCCTCGTGGAATGAAATCCACATGGATTAATCCCTTTCCGTCCCAAAAAACCGTTGCCATGACTTTGCGAGTCTGCAACAATGGTTTTTCCTTTTTGGGTTTTGAGGGCGAATTTGTGTGATGCCACTCCATTGACTGACGCTTACTTTCTGGAGTCTTATACGAAACCCATGTTTCATCTCCCGTAACAATACGATCAAGAAATTGGTCTCCATCTTTGTCATATTGAGTCAAAAATTCAAGGGCTGCCCCCATGCGTTTCGCCTTATGGTCGTCCGTCAAAATCTTAGGCACCCACCGAGCACACACTTTCTTGTAACAAAGCTGATCTGTCACTATTTCATGTAGGAGTGATCGTGAAATTTGTGGAAAAGAGTCATGTAAAGTCGTCAAAGTGAAACGTCGATTTTCCTGAATTATTTCTTCAACTTTTTTCTTCAGTTCATCCGTGACTAGTGATGGCCTCCCGCTCCGATCTTCATCATGCACGTTAGTTCTTCCTTGGTTAAACATGATACACCACTTTCTTACTGATGACTCATTCATCGCATCTTCACCATACACAGCTTTAATTTGCCTATAAATTTCAATGGGCTTAACTTTTGAGCATTCAAAAAGCGGATTACACTCCGTACTTCACATTTGGCGGGATTTTCGATTAGCGCCGCCATTTTAAAACGCTGTGAAAACAAGTAGCGTGACCACACAGCAACGAGACTCATCTCACACTAAAGAGAAAGGAAGGGGCAAGCGGACGCGCACGTAATCTCAGAAGTGGGGGATCTGCATCGCACGCGATGCGCATTCGTTCTTTACTTTCTGGAAGGGATAAATACAAATTGCTTAACGTATTTTTATGTTGAACAGCAAACCGTATCAACCACTTCTTCAGGCCACCACTAAAGAAACTGAAATCAAAGTTATCTATTCAATCAATGGTATTTATTCTTAATTTGTCTTTTTGGGATTTTTCTAAATGGGTTTTTGTATTGCTGTCCTATCAGTGACTATCTGCCCCAAGATCAGATTTTGCATTCCTTCCGCTTTTTAAATAATAGAGGGTGGTAATTTGAAAAAAACAAAAATAATAATAAAAAAACTGTATGAAAAATAATCTCGAATTTCAATATAATACCGAAGAATAAGTTTAATTATTTTAATAACACTTTGACAATTTGTTAACAAGATGAAAAGATTGAATACTTTTTCGAGACTTTGGCTCGTGTTAAAAAAAAAACTGTCAAATCGGGTTTCCAGTACCTAAAAACATATAAAACGATACCCCACACTGTATTTTAAAAATTTTGACCCAAAAATATGACCCCGACGCGCTACCACTTTTTAACTCTCAAAATCGTAGTTCTCGTACTAAAAAAAAACATATAAAACGTTACCCCACACTGTATCTTAAAAATTTCGACCCAATATTTTCAAAAATTTGACCCAAAACCGTGACCCCACGCGCTACGACTCACGTTAGAAAGCTCAGAAGATTTTGGCACCACCAGAAGTTTTCTACGACGTCTGTGAGTGCATATATCATGTTAACAGACAGACAGACACACAATAATTATCGCATGATTTCAATACTTCGGCATGTTAATGCAAGCCGAAGTTAATTTAGTATAGTTTCAGAGTAAATCAATCATACTTTAGGAACTAACTTGGCTATGTTTTTCCAGTGGACTCGAGTGATCAGTTTGATGCGACTAGAGCCTATCTGAAAGAACTAGACGTGGTAACTAATGTTTGGGTCGGACTGAAACGCAGCGGAACTGAAGGAGAATTTACATGGACGTAAGTATATTTGTAAAACTTAAAATGGTTTATTTGTTATTGAATTATGCCTAGTTAGCAAATTTCCATAGGAAAAATGAGCTATTGCAGTGACCATTATGGTAAGACCTTAGGTCGAGAGTATCAAATGAGCACCGATCATGGTCCCTAAACCGAGGCCACAAGATTGAGGTGCAAACTGACAAAGCGAGTTTTTCCACTGCGAGTGTAACGAAGGAGCGCGCTGGAGGCTTAGGTGCAAACAAATTCTACTAATATATTTCGTACAAATAGGCAGCTATTCAGCACCGCCGTGAGTAGACCTATTTCTCAAATTGTTGGTTGAAACCGTAAAACATAGGCATATGAACTTAATTTTGGAAATTTGATCAACTCACGTCAGCGGTTTTCAGCTGCGTGGTCGAATTATTTGTTATTTAAATTACGCCTTCAGTGAATTAAAGACCTACCTATCAAAATACTCATAGGTTTACTACTTTTAAAAGAATCGTATTGAACTGAATCTTTCCTCAGTATTTTAACCCATATTTCTATATTATTATTCTGAGTTGCGTACACCTTTTGAGAAATAAAAGAAAGGTAACGATTTAAAGTTTTTGCATTTAAAACATTTTTGCATTTTACACATTTGTGCACAACTTCGAAGTTTTCTAAAATAATTAATTTACTTATGCGAATTTTCTTAATTTATGCCCGGTTATTTTAGGTAACTTCTTATTTTGTATTTCTGTAATTCCCTTGTTTCTTTCGAGCTGAAAGTAAAAGAAACAGAGACAGAGGACAATTGTGTCTGTTTCCATGGAATGACCTCTTAAGTAGAAAAAGTTGTCAAGTGAAAATGTAGAAGTCCGTATCAATTAGCAGCGGGAACAGAGTTGAAGTCGTTACACAAAACTTGTATATTTAATTAAAAGTTGCAGCTACGTGAAGTGAAGGAACCTGGAAAGCTTCTTTCATTACAATACAATATCTGATTCAGTTTCTTCTCAGGTACGAAACCACTTGTATTGTTTTCAAACAAAAACAATTTTTATTTAATCATTATACAACTTTTGTATTTTATGATTGTGTTGACTTTTTAAATTGCAGTTACATAACTTGTAATTGCCGTTGCAAATATTTTATGATAATCTTGGTATTTGAAATAGCACCATTGCCAATATTATTGGTATCAAAATAACTAATTGTAAATTTATACAGATAATGCTATGTAGCGTAAAGCGTCACTTGAGCGTGCGCTGTAACGTCTCACCCTCTCCTACTCCACCAAAAAGTGTTGATATACGATCAACACGACTACATAGCAGACATGAATTAGGTAGGGCAGGCGGCTCTGACTGTACTACGCCGCGAGAGGGGAAATGTGGTGGGAGCCGGCGTAGGAGACTTGCACACCCCCTCTTCGCGCTCCATCCTAATTTTTCGCTATCTGTATTACGGTTTGAGCCAAAATAAACAGTACTGAAATTAAAGCAGTTGATTTTATAGAACAGCTGACTAAATTGTCGATTGTTGCCATGTCACCTTGCTTCTTATTACATTCTTGTTTGATGTTAGATGTAATGGTTCTTATCACTTCGAGAAAGTTTTCATCTTAGAGCATTATTTTTGCTCATACGGATCAGGTTATTTCGGTGGTAATAGTTTGATGTGAACTGCTGTAGAGTTTCAAGAATTATTTGACAAACAGTACCCAAGTCTTAATGATAAGTGTTTTTGACAAGTTTCAGACTTATTTGAAAATGAAACTTTCTACTCAAAGAATGTTTAAAACATCTTGGCGAATTTCCGTATGGAATAAAATGTGCGATACAAAAAGGCAGAGTAGTTTATTGCGTCTAAGTGTTAGAAATTGTCTATGCAAATCCCGTGATCCTACAAAATGGTTTTCAGATGAAAGTCTTACATTCCTGAATGGTTCAACGTTCTGATGAAGTCTTCAAGAATCCACAAAAAATTAGCGTGTAACAGTATGGTGAAAATGACTGATTTCACACTTACCGACACGATACCGACACGATATCGGCACGATTTTGTCGGTCATGAAAACTAACTGAAACTTAAGAGTAGCTTTCGCACTCACCGACATATCGGTGTCGTGTCGTTGCAGGCGCCGACATGTCGGCGATCTGCTGGTCTCCCTTCTTTATCGGTACGATATAGTCTAAGTTTGTTTACTGGTTGCTATCAATCAATCAATAATAATTTGGCCTCGTTAAATATTTAAAATTGGTCGTGTCGGTATCGGCGTCGGGTCGGTAAATGTGCAAGACGTCTGCCGATATCGTGACGATATCGGTACTATTGCTGTATCGGGTCGGTGTCGTGTCAATGTCGTGTCGATGTCGTGGCGGTAAGTGTGAAATCAGCCATTGAGGGAGAGCTATACAGGGTTCGAATGATATCAAGAATGCTAATCCTGTAGACCAGAAAAAAACATCCTTTAACCTTTTGCAAACAATCTGAAAAGGTTTAGTCGTGCTAGTAGTTTGGGTTTTGGTTCCCATTGTTTCCAGCAAGATGGCGCCACAAGTCACACCACTATTGTTTTATGCCGAAGAAAGTTTGACAACCGACTGGTTTAAACAACAGTAACAAAGCAACAAACTGATCATAGCCCAAAGCATCGCTCTATACCACGAAGTTGGTTTATACAGTAACATATTCGGGAAAATTTGGCTAACACTTGACAGTGCAACAAATATGTTTCAGCGTGATCTGGCATCGATCCGGAGGTTGTTCTGGCCGCTCGACGATGGTGTTACGCAGTGTAGACATAATACCTAAAATGTTTAAGAATATGTTAACAACTTATGGATCTTCTCCACGTTTACCTTAAGGCAGAAGAATCGTGTCTAAGATATTCATCGTGTCTGAGGCATGTCTCACTTAACACCAACTTGTGTTATCGAATGAGGACTTACACACTGCGTGAGACTGTTGTTGGAAGCAACATTTCTGCTTGAGACAAGTGTCTTGTAGACTGGATGTTCGGTGTTTGGTAAGACAGCCTTACGCAAAGCCGGCCTCACGCATGCTCACATCGCAGGTCCAGTCAGCCGTCTACAATGTATGCGAGTCAGTGGTGTTTTGCTGCGTTGAATGTTTCTGTGCATGTTATTTAACTTTCATGTCGAAATACCGTTACCAAACAACGAACAAGCCAACGTTGAGTTTGTTATTGCTGTGGAAGAACACCCAGTAGTCTATAACCACAACCTCAAGGAATACAGCAACAGGAAAAGGCGTGAAGGCTTTTAGGAGAACAATTCCAAGCTGCAGGTAAATGATGACAACTGTAAGTAATAACATTACTTCGTCCCCTCTGATGACATATTGCGCTCAACTTACCACAGCACCCACGGCCACGTAACATACATGAGACACGGAACATATATGTCACATTCAAATTTCATCAGACGAGACAAATGCCTTAGACACGATCTATGAGACACCAGTGTGTAGCCCGCCTAAAGGTCGTAAACCATACCCTTCATACTAACATGTTTTGGACTCCTTTTTTAAACTTAAAAAGTTTTGAAACTTCTTTAATTGTTTTTAAAAGTTATGTGGTTATATGAAAGGGAATCCTTGTAATTAAATGTTTGATTATGTAAACAAATTATAATTTTTAATTCTTTTTTTGGGAATTTTAATAATTTATACTTATTTCCCGATTATTTATAAATAAATAGAATCTAAAACACGAGATTACGAATTTTTATTTCAACGATCTTGTGGATTGCTGTTCAATCAGGCTGTGGTGGTACTAGCCAACCTACAAAAGCTGTCTCGTGTAACCACTATTGCACTGAACCTTGGATGGTGTTAGAGTAGGGTATGGTAAGTGGACGATTAGCAGACGCTGAGAATAATGTTTTTACTATATAATGGTTTACATACCTTAATGGCCGTCTACAGTCCTTTTTGTCCTTTTCTTTTTTGTTGGGACTACTGGTTTCGGAGTCAAAACTCCATTTTCAAGTCACAAACACACACGTAGTTGTTCACTGAGTCACATTTAACAACACTGCACAAAACATTTAAATAATTTAACAAACCAAAAATAGTTTAAAACAAGGTTGTCACGTGTCATGGTTGGCCAACGAATATGTCTCGACTGAAATGTATTAAAATGGAAATAGAAATGTTATCTAACCTACCCCACCTGTTTATCTCCGAATAAGAAGACAAACCAAAGTTTATATCTCTGGAATACGGCGAAATCTGCACCACACAATTAAGCAAGAGTTAAAAAAACAAAATAAAATCTTATCCCTCAAAACCTCCAACAAACTTAAAAAACAATTAAATGTCGGCAACAACAGCAACAATAGACAAACGTCACAACAAACTGGCATGTAAAATTAAAATACTCGACTGCCCTAAATTTAACATCGGACAGACTGGCCGTTCATTTAAAATGCGTTTTTCTGAACATATACCAGAACCCGACATGGGAACACAAAAATCTAAGTTCGCAGAACACCTAGTCGAAAACAACCATAAAATTGACAGTTTCCAGAATAATTTAGAAATTCTACACCTATGTTAAAAATCTCCGTTCATGAACACCCTTGAGGAATTACAAATTTATAACGCGTTCAGAAATAAATACGATAACGTATTGAATAATAAACTCAAATACAACTCCAATGTACTATTCAATAAAATAGAGAGAATTAAAACGTGCAAGCACAGAAATTTTATAAAGGCTACCGGAGATAAACAGGTAGGTTAGATAAAATTTATATTTCAATTTTAATACTTTTCAGTCGAGACATATTCGTTGGCCAACGATGACAAGTGACAACCTTGTTTTAAATTATTTGCGTTGTGTTAAATTATGTAAATGTTTTGTGCAGTGTTGTTAAACGTGACCCAGTGAACTACGTGTGTGTTTGTGACTTGAAAATGGAGTTTTGACTCCGAAACCGGTAGTCCCAACAAAAACGAAAATTACAAAAAGGACTGTGGACGGACATTAAGGTATGTAAACCATTATATAGTCTATACCACAGT
Source organism: Philaenus spumarius (assembly GCA_018207615.1). Taxonomy (NCBI): domain Eukaryota; kingdom Metazoa; phylum Arthropoda; class Insecta; order Hemiptera; family Aphrophoridae; genus Philaenus; species Philaenus spumarius. The sequence goes on from JAGFPH010002155.1 coordinate 68,100, forward strand.
TCTGGAGGAATTATAATATAATATAATGAATAATGATTTCAGTCCAGCATTGTCTATCTCCTCTACTTCTCCCCTCATCACCTAAAGGTCACTGACTGTACTCGGACCAAATTTATTAAACTCACACTGTACACTGGGAGTTTTCACCAAGGCGAAGAATAGTCTCAACTTAAATATACATGTCCAGGCGTAGACGAGTAGATCTAATAGGAAAAAAACTTATGAATTACTGTCTTATCTTACTGTAATTTTCCATTAAATTTCGCAAGTAGTTGGGAAAAAATATAGATAACGATTGTCCAGGTCTAATCCTTAATTGTATTCCTCATTACTTATAGGTAAACACAGGCTGTTAAAAAAAACAACTACACAAAATAATAATGCTTGTTTCATTTTTTGTTAGTTGAAAAAAATTTATAAAGAAGACTGCTTTATAGAATGCATACAAAACTTGAGTAATCATAAGTCTTACGAAAATTAAGTTTTTGACCATACATTTAATGTTAGAAATTACACCGTTTTATTTCAGTAACTACCAACAGTTTGATATTTTTTAACAAATCATTGATGAACACACGCATCTTTATTAACATCATTTTTGTGTCTTCCTATTCTTCTAACATTTATTTAATTTACAAAACCTGTCAAAATGTAACTGAATCAATTATCTATGATTAGTTTCTATGTATGTTAATGACTTAGAATTAAATTTTATAATTTGTAAACCTATTACATTGATCTAAAATTCATGCTTTACTTTTTAACAATAATTTATCCCTATGGTAAAGTGAAACACTACCCTGTACATAAACAGAAAGAAACGAATAGCCTCAATACCAGGCAGTATTAGGGTTAAACCCAGGAACGATTAGCCTCGATACAAGGCTCAAGCATACAAGTCGTAAAGCCAGGGGAATTTATTCTTCGTGAAACTAAGATTAATTAATGTGAATTACTTATAGATTAAACACCTCTTTGCTCGTTAGCATTACATTTTCTTCCTACATTTTGCCATCTTTAAACAATTAATTTTAACTTCACCTTTTTTTCATTAATTTAACCTATTTAAGTATTTAAAAAGAATCGGCTATAAAGGCTAGTTGTAAGATTTCCAAATATAAATGATTTAATTATTCTCTCACTAAGTATTGAACTTAAAATAAATTACAAGAGAAAAAAATGGGCCAAGACTGGATTTGAACCCAGAACTTTCAGCTTTCCGTGCTAATGCTCTGCCATCTGACCCACCCTGACCACAGCAAATATTGGTCGGGTCGAAGTTATCTCACTTGTATTGTTCTGCATTTTTTGTGAAAGACTGATTACCTAGTATGAATCGACACTGAAATCAATCTTAATTCTATTTGCAACGGTTTTGTTAGTTAATGTTTTTTTTTTTAATTTTAATAATATTTCCGCTATACACTTTTTCCCCAGCAAGGGTTAGTTTAACTAAATTACTAATGAAAAAATAAGGACCAAGACCAGGATTTTAACCCATGACATTTATCGCTATATGGTAATGCTCTAACAACTGAGCTAACCAAATAATAAATCGACCAGTGTTAAACTGAAATTTTATATAACTTGATCGCAGTTTTTCTTGACATTAAGAAAGAACTAAACAATTCCATATTTTCAAAGTAACCTCTTCTTCTTCTAGTCATAATCTATTTCTTAGTTTCAGAACTGACTTAATTTTCTTTCTTAAGGGACGAATAACTTATGTAAAGCCAGGAACACTTTGTAAAGTGTACTTCCTTGAAGGAGATACTCTGTGTATAAAGAATCAAGTATTTATACTTGCTTTCGTTTCTACTGTGTTTCTACTTTCTGTAGACTCTTCTAAGTCAGTTCAACGTCTAGCAATAATTTTCAAGCGTTCAGTGTATATCTGTAAAATGTATGAATGATTAGGGACATGTAGTATTATATACAGTCTGACATAGATGATAAATATAACCAATTGCATTTTAGTATTGTTATTTGATATTAACATAAATGAAATTCTGAAAGCAAACCGTTTTGATTAGGCAAATTACATACAAATTATTTAGAAAATGTATACATACAATTTTTAATTTATCAGGTATATATTGTGGGTTCATGTAATAAGTATTAGAAGGAAAATAAATTTAAAAAAAATTATAAATTTTTAAAAATTAAATTACACGAATATTATATTATTACTTCAACACTCATCAAAAATAATCTGTGAAAGGGCACATGAGTATCTTAAAAAATAATGTCTATAGATCCGATTTAATTATTTGTATCACAAACGACTGCACGAGCTATACCGACCTTCTTAACAATTAAAAGAGGATTTCGTTGTCATAAAGGCTTTTAATGTAAACCCTTGTACAGTAAAGAAGAACTTATAGAATAAATATGTTTTTTAAGAAAGAAAATCTATATTTCTCATAAAGCCAACTATTCATAGTCGTCTTTATATTTACAAACAATCTGTTCCACACGAACAAACTTAAACAAAGCTAAGCTTACAAAACTAAAAATTTAAATAAATAATAACAGATTTAATAATCTCTTTGAAAAATGTAAAAATCTCTACAGGTTGAGCTTGTTTTGGGATTGCCTACAAAAGAGAAACTAACAACCCCTAAAAGTGCTTGCAAGACCACAATAAAAAAATAGAGTAGGCCTACCACATTACAAACAAGACGCAACGAACGAAAAAAAATCACTAACCTCAAACTTCCACACATCATTTGGAGAAAATCACCAGGTTTTTTCTTGCAGTAGAGATTTTATTTTGAATTTGATGTCTTTTAAAAAAACTCGGCAGTATATTGAAAAGATTGTGTGGTGAATACAAATAGAATCTTACAAAAGAATGAATGGTGGTAGAATGGTTTGGCAGAGTTTGCATCTTTCGTATTGAAATCTGCGGATAGGATTTGATTTCTTGTAATTTAATTTCTTAGATAATATAACATTGATACAACGTCAAAAGAATTTAGATTTAATATCGCTTTTAGGCCTTCACTATTTCTGCAAACAAATGCCAACACACTAATGAGAATACTAAATGATGTAAAACTTAAAACTATGTATTCAAATTCAAACCCAGTTTTCGTCAGTGCAGTTGTTCATTATTTTAATTTTGTATACTTTTGTGATTTAAAATCGTTGTTTTTGTAGTTAGAATGCCAAATATACAAAATATGTTTTACTTAGGAACTTAATTTACAAACAGAGTAATACGAAATATGAAATTAGCTATTGATATAAATGCATGACATAGAGTAAATAACTTATTATATGTTCCAATACTTGGTATATTTCAAAAGTTAAACTATACTAACATTCGATTATATAATTTTCCTGAAACTAATTTTCACAAAGATTTTCTACCTAAATCAATAGAAACCAAATACACAGAGATAAATATTATTTTGACAAAGCAAGTTTGAACAGATTTCGCTAGGTTTTTAGTAGCCCTACGTGCTAGTTAATGCATTTTACAAATAAAATTAATTAATTAATCTGATAAAACTAATCAATGATTATAAATACGCGTTTTTGTGGGTAAAATGTATTACAGGTTTTAAGGTTTCCTATACAGCAACATTGAATCATCCCCACCCACTACCTTCTTTTTATCTCTGGTAATACGAAACACCAATTTCAACATTTTAACCAATTTGCTCAAACTCTGATGAGCCTAACGTAAATCATTTTTACAAAATTAAATATCATCCACCGTTAAACAGATTCGGAACAAGTCACTCGGAACAGCAGCGTCCCCTAACCGTTGACTAAAACAAGCGGGTGATTCAATTATTCCAGTCCTGCAGTTAACCTGGGCCAAAGTGCACGGCTACCCTAATATATTGCGCGCACGGATTCCCTCTATTCGGGGCTAATGGCTCAATCATCATTTGTATTGTTTACCCACGGGTCGTCGGGTAAGAAGCTAAAATTCGCGGTCGGTTTACTTCTTTCGAGTTCAGTTAAGTTTGAAATATTTATTGGTGAGAGCAAAAAGAAATTTATAAAATCTGTTAGTATATGATTTACATTACTGGAACGGTTAAAAATAAAAATAAAGGAATGTTAAAAACCAAATAGTCAAAACCATGTTGGTGAGTTTGTGTTTCCTTGGTATCTTATTCCGTGATGTATTCGTAAAACAAATTCAATTTTTAAAAGACAAATATTTTATTTTCAAATGATTTATAACAAAGAATGTTAACTACCAAAGGAAAATTGGTTTGATTAGAAATAAAATTACTTAGACAAGTTTGTGACAGTTCCTTTCACCACAAACGTAAGACAATAAACTAAACATAAAACAAACATGCACACAACGAAAACAATACTTAACCAACAAGAAAATCTTATTAAGGATGTATTACACAAATTGTAAAAGACGCAATTTATAAATCACAAAAAAGACGAGAATTTAAATTTACTCCTAGTCCTTGTAGTTTAGCACATTTTATAAAATCGAGACTAAATATTCACTTTAAGTGCACAACAATTTACGTGTTAATTTGCAGTTGCTTATGCACTGTGAATGTAAATAATTTTCAATGTCTACGATCGTTAAAGCAAAAACTCCCTTTTTAGTTCAACTTTAAAAAGAGAATGACATTTCTGTAGACACAGTAGTTGAATTACAAACTAGTCATTATTGTACATTTTGTTATACATTCAGGTTGTAAAACAAAATGTATAACACAAATTGTAACCTAACTGAAATTTCAGTTAGGTTAGTGAAATTCGTAAAGAATTCATCTCCAATAAAATCTACTGTCGATGAAAACTTACGTGAATAATTAAATTTTAAAGTGAACAATAAATAAATACAGTTTTGCCTAAATGACTGTATTTAAAATATTAGGGGTTAAATAGTTGATATTTTTTCTTTCGTTTCCAAGAAATATTTCAGGTTTTTGAGTAAAATCTAATTGTATGATTGTACATTTACCATTTAGCATATATTCACTTAGATATAAATTGTTGTTTGTAGGATTTTGTAGTTTCTTCTGAAGAATGAAGTAAACAAAATTTCAAAACATGTACATTTTCCACGATTTTTAACCTCAAAACAAGTCATATACCCTACACTAGATCTATAATACTTAATATTTTGAAGTTATATTATTTCTCATATGTTCGTGTTTATAAAATTAATCTGCTCGAATTTTTCACCTGTTCGTCCAAGCAATATTATAATAAAATTTTAAAATATAGCTTTGAAACATAATGGGATATACTTATAAGGTAAGCCTAAATCAAACAATTACATAACACAATACAGATCAAACACTCTGTAATACAAAAGTAAAATATTTTAAAACTCTTTTATGTATTTCAAAAACAAATTATGTTTAGCAAATGTTTTGAAGAAGGAAAAAATAAGCAAAAAGTCGTCCAACGTTTACTACAATTTTAACGTTCCAACTATACTAAAACGGTAAACAAACAGATCATCACTACCAACTATACTAAAACGGTAAACAAACGGATCATCATTATCAACTATACTATAACGGTAAACAAACAGATCATCACTACCAACTATACTAAAACGGTAAACAAACGGATCATCATTACCAACTATACTAAAACGGTAAACAAACAGATCATCACTATCAACTATACTAAAACGGTAAACAAACAGATCATCATTACCAACTATGCTAAAACGGTAAACAAACAGATCATTATTACCAACTATACTAAAACGGTAAACAAACAGATCATCA
>JAGFPH010002155.1:80864-92877 GCA_018207615.1 Philaenus spumarius
CAATCCCAATATGTGGAATGGCGTGCGAAGCACGCAATGCTTTGTGTTATTGAAGATACTCCCAATATGCGGAATGGCGTGCGAACCATTTTGCAGCTATTCAGCACCGTCGTGAATAGACCTATTTCCCAAATTGTTGGTCGAAACCCTAAAATATCGGTCTATAAACTTAATTTTGGAAATTTGCTCAACTCACGTCAGCGGTTCAGCTGCGTGGTCGAATTATTTGTCTTGAAACAGATCATTGTTAGGTTAAACTTTGTGCCAAGTTTGAACTCAATCAAACATTTCTCTAGACATGAATTATTTTGTAAAAAAAAAAACAAAATGGCGGATATCTGGAAAACGAATTGTTTTAGGGCACATGTCTATGGGAATTTTGTATTTATTTCACTCTAGAAGTTTGGTGTCCTATTTAAGTAACACCCAGTATATTGTATTTGTCTAAATATCGGTTAGAAAATGAAAAACTACATTTAAAAAGAATAACACACTTCTAATGTTTTAGAAACCTTTTCAGTTTAATTCATTTATAGTCAGATGAAAACCAAATGATTAATTTCTGGTGGAACCAAATTACCGGGAGCGTGTTTAAAGCTCTTGCGCTAAAAATAGCTTACACGGTTCAGCACTTTTCTCGGGCGCTGATTCACGACATTCTTATTTTAATGCAGAGTTATTACCCACATTATGCCAGTGAAATAAAAGGCGTAAAAATGCACTTTTCTGAAATGTTGGCAAACTAAGGTTCTGAGGCTTTTATTTGCGTTTCGTGTGTTAATTATTATTTTTTTTTAAATAGTCCATCGCAGTGATTTCTGAACTATTACTCTGAAAGCCTTAAGAATGGAATAACCTTTACTGATTTTTGAGACGATAATAAATTAGTTACTTCTTAATAATAATTTAACAATTCGTAATAATAAGAACAATTATTATGAAACTCCCACTTCTTCTTTTCCCGAATTTTATTTCGCGTTTTAATACACTTTTTACTTTCTCCACCCTATAAGTAGTACATGGAGAAAGTATTGTTTTCGTTCAAATTTTCGAATTAGAATTTTTAGCGGAATTATCTGTTTTGGTGCTCCCTGAACCCAAAAAAATTGTTTAGTGGAATTATCTGTGTTAGTGCTCCCTGAACCCAAAAATATTTTTAGTGGAAGTATTTATTTTCGTGCTCCCTGAACCCAAAAAAGTGTTTTTTTTTGTGATGTCTGTCCATTTGTCTGTGTGTCTGATAGGATGTGTACAGAGCTGGAGACCATACCAACAGTCCGATTTTGATGAAATTTGGTATACAGGTGTAGTTCTGGACTATCTCCAGGAATTTTTTAAATTTTTTCAAATTTTTGATTTTAAGGGGTTTTACCCCCCAAAAATGAACAAAAAACGAGAAAAATCTAAATTTCTCAAAAACGGCTCTAACGATTTTGATAAAATTTGGCTTATTTGTAGCCCTTAATGTACCCTATCATATAAAAAAACCGCATCTTTCTAAAAATTCTCGTTTAGGTAATAATAATAATAATAATAACTGATTTTTGGGGGTTTCTGGCCAAAAACGGGGTTGTTTTTCAAAAATTTTCAAAAATTCTTTTGTCTATCTATACAGGCCTAATTGACATGTTTGGTGCAAATTTGTTCGAAATCGATCGAATAGTTTTAATAATAATAATAATAATAATATTATTATTATTATAATATAATATGGATGTGTGTTGTTACATGCATCTAATATTTTCCATGGTATGTCCTACTTTTGCAATTCTAAATAACCACCTCCTATGCTACTCTTGGGAAGGTATAAAGTTTCAACTGGGAGAAAGTATGTGGCAGTTATCTGGTACCGTTTATTCGTCTTGTTTTCAAGTTTATTTTCTATAGATATTAGAACACAAACACTTACAGTACTTCAACGTTTAGCTAATACAAATAAAATTAGCTGTAAGCCTTGTCTGAAGGTTTTAAAATATGCCTACGATTGTGATACCAGCAGAAATAATTATGACTGAAATAAAGTAGACAAGTTCGCATTGGTAAGAAGTTTCTGCACGTTATCAAATGATTGTAAATAAACTAACGACAAAAGGGGAATAATAAATTCAGTTTGTGTACCTGAACTTGCACAGAAGTTTGCAACACATTGAAACAAATGGACAAATAATAGCCCAGCCAATAAAGGTTTTGAAAGGAAAAAACATACAACGCGTTGATCCGGCCCGCGAGGACTCGTACGCTCCGCGCCGTCTCTCTTTGTCAGGCCTATTATGTCAACTGACTGCACGTAACATTTATAAAACTTATATCATTTTAAAGATTGCAAAATATTCTAAACTCTTCATTTCAGCAATTTGTTCATAACCTGTCTCATATTAACAAAAAATAGCTAAACATATATTTATTGTAATAGAAAAGTTAAAATTTTAACATAAAATTTAAAAATACACGGAAAATAATTATTTATTTTATTTATAATTGTTTAGACTGATAGGGTTAAAATATAGACTACCCTTATTTTCCCGGGTTCAAACTCTACTATATTAACAACAAAGGGACAGATCAATAACAATGCATCAGTGGTTCAGTGGCAATAATATATATCCCTCTATATTTATTCATACAATGCAATGATACAAATACATACGATCTGACACCTTAGCCTACACTTATACTACATACATCTCTTATACCAGGTATTGACCTTTATAAGACAGACTGGATTACGGTATTGGCAACTAGAGCGTGTTACTTTTATCTGAATAATCCCAAAACTCTGAATATAACGTGACTCTAACTAGACTGAAATACTTTGGTTTGCTCACTCAGTTTGATGTCTTCACAGGTATCTCGATGGTCCAAATCTCGAGCTGAATTCCAAGTCCCGATTTCCTGGCCGCACTTTGCATGACGAACCGGCCCAACTTTTCCGGCCACACTCGCTAATAACAGACTGGCCCAACTAGCAGCCCCTCACTGGTCACCCGACCAGTCCACTCTGGCCCATCGACCACAATCCTCTGGCCTCGATTCTAGATTCGGATTACACTTTATAACCCGTCTAGCTTCCTTGTTGTCATCTTAAAACAAACCAAAGCAAAGCGAGTTCCGTGTTCCGCGTTTAACGAACTCTCGCGCGACCTCGCTACAATTTCCGTGTTTATACCGTACTTCCTCGTCCGTCTTACTGGTTAAAACCTTAACATTCAAAACACTAATTCTAATAACTAAAATACTAAAACATATTCTTACTATACTCTGCAAAACATAACAAAACTTTATGAACATTTTTGATAGAGAATATTATAAGGATTACAATAACGAAATAAATATGACTCTATCGCTGTTTATCTCTTACATATTGACAAAATAAAGAAGTCTTTCAAAAGTGAACTTTAAGGGGGTAGGGGGGAAGCAAGAGGGGGAGGGGTGGGGACTTTTCAGAAAATATTCCTTATATAATCAATTAACATCCATGAAAAATTTGCTTTTCACTAATTAGTTCCGACACAAATCATTTATTGACTGGGCTAATAGTCGGCCACCCTTCAGTCAGCCGCCCGTAATCGCAGCCAAAAGGTGCTCTTCCCCCCCCCCCTCTACTGCGCCAGCCCGCAAGAAAACAAGCAAACCTTTACATCATTAAATTTACAGTTAAATAATCTATAACTTTTATTCGTGGTTTTTTCCTGTAATATGACATCCAAAAACCCTGCAAAAATACAAAGTGTTAGGGTAAAAATTGTTTTCCTGCTCATTTACATTTATTTATAAAAAAAAAAAACTATAAAGTTTACCGTAAAAATAAAGAAGACTATTATTGTAGCCTTTGTTATAACAAATGTTACGCCATCGACCACCTGTGGCATTAAGATGGAAGTATAAAGTCACAATGGATCGATTTCAAGATGGAGGTCGCAGCGTAACCACTCGAAAAGCCACAAAAACACCTTAATCACGATACTACATTTAACGCCTTTAAACCTTAGAAAAACCTTGCTCCTCTGGGAGAGTACACTTACAAAAACATACATATATATATATATATATATATATATATATATTACATAGACAAACAAAATCAAAATTAGGTTAGGTTTGAACCTAAATAATAAAAAATATTTAATTATTGACTGAAATTTTATTAAAGTAGCCATTTGGCAAAAGCAAAAGACAGAGCAATGAAAATGATGTCTCCCATGAGACAGGTAAATTTTATACAAGGAACAAATATTTAAATAATAAAAAAAATCGTTGGCCAACTTAAAACAACCTTATGGGCATAAAAGTAGATTTTAAAAGTCAAATTTCTAATTTATAGTTCGAAACAAGCATGCTACTATTCATTACTAATACTTTTCTTAAACTAACACACAGTTTAATTATAAAATTTGCTTCATCTCATTTGAGATGAGAAATAAATAAGTCACTGTCACTGCAAATATATTTGTTTTAGGTTTTGGTGGAGTGTCTGTAGCTCCCAAACTTGGACCAGCAAAGCTAACAAAGAAAAACAATGCATAAGTAACTGATTTGCTTCAGTTTCTCAACAGATTCAGACATGTAAACCAGCTAACTTAGTTTTGATAAATATGTTTTTGACATTTAGTGAAAATTACTAAAAAACTCATAAGCAAGCACACAATTTGTTAAACAGGCTTTACCTCAGCTGATTTTAGTAAAGTAATAGTTTGTGTACACATAGTCAAAAGTGTATAAAACATTTTAAAACTGGTAACACTAGCTTTGTAACAAAATCTAGCAAAATATTTTGTGGCAAACTAACTTAGAACTTGTTCTGGCTTTGAAAATAGTCTACACAACTATTAACCTCTAGTCAGGTTTGGTATATTATTACAGCATTACGAGATGTTGATTTTGCTTCACAAATTTATAAAAGTGATGTTAAAAGGTCTATAATATTCAAATACTTTGTTAAATTGTTTTAGCTTCAAACATGATTTATACAGCATATAGCTCCTGTTTTTAAAATTAAAACATTATTACAACAACCATGAGAAATTAATTTGCAAAATTGACAATATTTGTATTAGCAAAGTAGAAAAACTATTACATTCAAAAAATGTTAACTAGCTTTAGCCATGTAGAAAATGCATTACTTTCAAATAATTGTTAACTAGCTTTAGCAATGTAGAAAATGTATTACTTTCAAATAATTGTTAACTAGCTTTAGCAATGTAGAAAGGCTATTACATTCAAATAATTGTTAACTTGTTTTAGTTGTAAGCACTACTCACACAACATTTAGGCTCTGTTTAAGATGAACACATTAAGAGTTAAATTGCTGAAAGCTGTTTGTTACACTAATTGTTAATAAAATGAGAATATATGGTAGTAATTTTTGCAAAATTTAGTTTACAATATAATCTTTCAGGTTCGCATGACGTAACCTAAACATGGCATAATTATACAATGTTTTAAACGTATACTCCCCTGTTATAGAGCATGACATTAATGTTAAATAAATTAATAACGCACCTGGTTAACAGAACGAAATTACTTGTCCATATCAGAAAGTATTTGCAGGAGGAAGTGTAGGTACAACATTACAAGAGCTGTGTGCCACGGCTTGGCTCGATGTAGATTGGATATATAAAATGGCCGTTGGTAAAGACTAGAAACGCTTCGAGAAACTTCCAAACAGCTGATTGGAGTATCGTGATAAGCAACTGATAGAGAGAATAGCGATAAGCGGCAACAGTACTGCTTGGAGTGAAGTTAAAGTTTTAGTGTGTCGCTAGATGGCGGGAGCTGCCGGATTCGGAAAGATAAATCCGTCAGTATTAGTGAAACGTTTGGAAAACTTTAAAAGGGGAAACGTTTCACAAACACAACAAAAAAACATTCAACTTGATTCGATTGTTAGATTTAGGGGTTTCCGCAGTTATTGACATTTTCATTCTTTGTGGGGGTTAGGGTTGAAGCTCCAGGGGGATTTAAGGGGAATTTTGTAAAAATTATCCTCTGGTAGTCGTTTTTCGATGAGGAAAAATTCAGCTTCTAATTTTTTCCGAGGTTTCATGTTTTTGGGTCTTCATTGACTGGGCTATAACTAAGCGGATGAATACTTCCGCGTAGACCGTATACTAACTTACATTATAAATAAATATTGAGCTTGAGAAAATATATTTGATTTAATAAAACTGGAACACAGTACACAACTAACACTGTTAATAACTCAAACAAGTTTCAACGACAAGATCACCATCTTCAGAAACGCACGAGGTTCATTAATAAAACTACAGGGAGCGGCAAAAAGATCTGACGGTTTTAAAATGTAAATAACTCAAACGTTTATAGTGATAAAAAGTGTTTTATTGCATATTACAGATTGGTATTTATGAACATTTATAAAAATAACTGAAAAAGGGCGAATTTGCTCCGTTTAAGATTTGAAGATGACGTCTTTCAAATGATGTCCATCTCGGGCCATGCATTCTTCCAATCTTGCACTGAAACTTTCAAACACTTTCCCTAACATTGCAGGAGACAGGTTGGCTATTTCTTGGCGTATGGCCTCCTTAAGGTCATCCAATGTGCGGGGTTTGTTCGCGTATACTCTAGATTTCAGCAGTCCCCACAAGAAAAAATCACAAACGCTGAGATCCGGGGAGCGAGCTGGCCACGCAATGTCCCCGAAACGCGAGATGACTCGGCCACGGAACTTGCTTCTTAAGAAGTTCATCACCTCACCGGCTGTGTGGGCAGTTGCCCCATCCTGCTGAAACCAAATTCGGCTGCGATTTAAGCGCTTTCTGCGTAGTTCGGGGATCAGGAAGTTTCTCAACATATTCAAGTAGCGTTCAGAATTGACGGTCACAGTTCGACCGTTCTCTTCAAAGAAGTATGGGCCTATAACACAGTTTTTCGTTACACCACACCACACTGTGACCTTGGGACAATGAAGAGGACGTTCATGCAGTTCTTCTGGGTTTTTTCCTGACCAATATCGGAAATTTTGTTTATTCACATAACCATTCAAATGGAAATGCGCTTCGTCGCTCATAATGACGATTTTGTCATCTGTAAGCAAATCAATCATTTGCTCTGAAAACGCATTGCGCTTGGCATAATCATTGGGCTTCAACTGTTGCACGATAGCAATTTTATATGGATGAAAGTGCAGGTCGTACCGTAAAATTCTTCTTACCGAGCGGTCGGACATGTGCAGAGCTGCAGCTTGTTTACGTGCAGGCCGTCGAGGACTGGCTTCCACAGCTTCTCTCACTCTCTCGACATTCTCTGGCGTCCGGACTGACCTTGGACGGCCTGTTGATTTTTGTTTCAATGCTGAACCGGTAGCTCTGAAGTTATTCACCCACAGCAAAATGGTGTTTCGAGTTGGGACTTTACCACGTGGACCCACATTGAATCGTCTACGGAACTGACGCTGAACAGTAACACAGGAATCGCCACTTTTAAAAAACGCTTCCACGACAAACGCACGGTGCTCAGCCGTCCACCGCTCCATGGCTACTGAACATGTCCGCACGTAGGCTCTGGAAAGCCGTTATCCCCACCACCCCCCACCACTCACTCGCTCGCCAGCGCGGCAGCGAAAACCGTCAGATCATTTTGCCGCTCCCTGTATAATATACATAGTTTAGCTGGAGAAGATGTATGGCGTTTCAAAAAAATTAACTGTTAATCGAACACTTTTAAACTACCAAGTAGGTTATTTCTCAGTTGTATTCAAAGTAACATCTTATTTCTTATTTCTTTTTTAGGTTAGGTTTTAGCTTAGGAGTAGACCTAAATCATAAATATATAAAAAAAAAAAATAATCACAAATTCTGAACTAATACGCCTATGACACAATCGCGTTTCAACTATAATGTCGTCATACTCATTGATGCATGAGCTCCAATAATCAAACTATATCTCACTAGTGAGTTTTCACTAGTGTATGTACTATACGTGTAGTTTAAATTAATTTTACGATTTAACAGAAGATGTAATAATGGTTAAAACAACGAGCATATCGTAGGGACACTCCCAAACAAAACCTTAAACTACAATTTATATCAAAGTTTGAAATTAGCTGTTAATGGAAACGGCACAATGAAATAACATACATGCCAGTTTAAAGGCGGTAATCTGATTTGGGGTTCGACAGTAAACACCTTCAATCAGTTTTGAATTTTAAATGAACAAATGTCAATTATTTATATGCCAATATTTGCTTTAAATTTATTTGCAGATAACACAATGTTTCATTAAAGTTGAAATCATTTCCTTAAAATTAATATTCAATTAACTCTGGAATATTGTAGATAAATACTTTTCATTTCTCCACAATTCAAAATTTTAAAATTATTATTAAATTGTAGAAAATTTCTTCAATTGCACACTGTTTAAAACTCGGGATCAGATAGGTTATATATTTTTTTCCAAAGTGTTACTTTAAAATATCCTTTATTATGATGCAAGTCTTTAGGTATATTTATATTCCATTTAAAAAATGACCCCTACATTAGATATATGTCTTTTTGGGCACTGGGTTTGGATACGAGTGTCAAAACGTTGGCTTATAAGTAGCTCAGTGGTACTTTGTTACTCTCTGCATAGTAAATAGTGAGTATTATTTGCGTTTTGAAAATCATAATTTTTCCCAAAACGGTTATACAAAATATACAATTTGTGGTAATTGTTTTCATCTTATATTCGGAGTTTAATTTTTGTTCAATCGTCTTAGCCAAGCTTAGATTTAAATAAATATTATGTCTTATTGTAATTAGTAACGAATTCTCAACTGACAGTATGAACTCAGGTTGAATATCTGATGAGTGTCACTTGATGACAAGATTTGCTTAATTCATTACTACAATGTATCTGTTTCAATAAGGGTTGGTAACAATGTTGACTTAACAACAAGGGCCAAGCGGAGTTGCCAGTTTGCATAAATAAGCATAAATGTATTTAGAGACTCTAAACTAGCTTTAACCCGAGCATAGCTGTAACTATTGCAATTCCATCTCAATGTTTATTCATGTATTTAAGTAAAATTGTTTATATATTTTTATTAATAACAATCTTTGTATCCGGCTTTGCTGGGGTTAATGATCTGCTAAATTAAGACCAAATTTTCCAATTGATTTTAAGTTTAATTTAAAACCCAAACAAATTAGATGTTGTAAACTATCTCAAAATCAATATACATGATTTATTTTGAAGAAGAACTAATGATCACATATTTTGAAACATGTGTCTAAGTTTTTTTTAATTTTCGTGACATTTCATTAAACTTTAGTTGTAAAAATTGTAGTTACTTCAATAAAACATAACCTCTAATCTAAGTAGAATTATACAGGACCAAGGTGAATAAATAAAAAAATAATTAAAATTATAAGTAACTTTAATGTAATAGAAGTATTGTTATAAATATTTCTAAACTGAAAATATTGGTGAGATCCAAATCAAGGCACAAACATCACAACATTTACAAAATCCAAAAGCGGGCAGATTTTAAATGAGTTTTATTTTAAACTAGCAGGCCTGATCCGGCTTTGCACGGATAGACAAATCAAACTTAAATGTACATTAACAAAAAATATATTACATCAATAAATATAAATTACGCTATGTACTTCTTATGGCGATTTTTAGTAACTTTGACCCCCAAACCTCTCCTGAAATTTCGAATTTTTTTAAACCCTTTCTTTGCGTGCACCTAGGGCCCTAGAGGAAGCTACATACTAAATTTCATTCCAATCCGTTCGGTGGTTGTTTTAGTAAGTTTGAACCCCCAAACCCCTCTAAAATTTAGAATGTTTTGAAAACCTTTCTTATAGAGCACCTATGGCCCAAGAGGAAGCTACATACCAAATTTCGTTCCAATCGGTTCAGTAGTTGTAGAGAAATCGTGATTTAGTAACTTTGACCCCCCCAAAACCCCCCTAAAATTTCGAATTTTTTAAAAACCCCTTTCTTATTGAGCACCTATGGCCCAAGAGGAAGCTACATACCAAATTTTGTTCAGATCCTTTCAGTAGTTTTTGAGAAATCGTGATCAGTGAGTCAGTGGATTTGGCTTATATATATATATATATATATATATAGATAAATACTTTATTTAAATACTTATTCCACCGATCATGTTGAAACTTTACAGACTTTTCGAAAATGTACTGTGAAAATTAATTTTAACTCTCAATTGTTTCTAGAAACAAAATGGCGCATGAAAGAAAAACTGTTCTTTGCCTCTATAAATACTTTTGAAGTAATATGAGTTTGTTTTCTTGCTGTATTTAGTTTTAAAACTGATTGTTAAACAGATATTTGATTCAACCTATAAGCAACAAATATGATATTAGAAAAACGGCTTTTAAAGTTTATATACATAAAATAAAGTGGTTAAAACACCAATTTAGGTTTCTTACTCCATAATACTCGCTAAAATATTTTAAATTGAACTTGTCTAATTATTTACAAAGTAATTGTAACTAAATCATTCATTTCAGTGCCAGCTTGGGCGAGGAAAGATGACGGATGTATGTTGACTTCCCTACCATCTCTGACGGTGACGTACCTTCCTGAACAAGGCGCAGTGGAGTTGATCTCTGACTGTGGACTTGAAGGTACACGGAGAATAGCGTGTAAAGGTCAAGCGGTAAGTAAATTATTTAGTTTTGTTATTATTTGAAACTAAAATACAAACTTGACTGGAGAAAAGGAACTGTATACTTAAGCAACCAAAGCAAACATACTGGCTTTTTCAATGGACGTGAAATGATTATCGGAGGAAAATAAATTTCTTACACAACAAATAACTGATCTTAAAAACAAAGAAGTCATGATGGTTTCCCAGTTAGGGCTCCTTCACACTAAGCCACTTAGCAGCGCCACTAAGAAGAGCTTCCGTCGACTAAAGCTAGAATCATATATCTAAGGTTTCACACACCACCACAGCCACTAAATTAGAATTAGAGAAGTCGGAAACGAAAGATAACGTTATAAACGCTAAAGGTCGCAACATTATAGATCTGTGGACATTTTAGACAAATCAATTTGAATGGTAGAAGATCGGAAAGAGGAATTAACTCTAATAAACAGTAGAGGCAGTTCGGTTATTGATTTAGCGACATAGTCTGTAAACTGTTTACAAATTGTAGATAACTTTAAGGTTATCAGCCGGACTCTATTGAATTACGACTTGAGGTCAGTAGACGGGCGGAAGATAAGAGGGAAGAAGTAATACTTCCACAGTTATCAAGGTAAAAGTGAACTAATGTTTATAGCATTATGGGGAAAACATTGAAGAATGTGTTGCTGACTTTAGGATTATGGAGGACAGTCAATTACAAGTTGACGGAATAATTGACTGTATTCGTAAAGCTTTATATTTAAAAAAGGGGTGTAAAAATAACATAGCAGTTACAGTAACCCAGAAGAAAAGTTAGATTGTTAAACTCATTTAGAAAAACAAATTCGGTAGAGGTTAAGAAATTGCACGTTGAAGCGAATTAAGAGTTTTAAATTGTATGAAGAGAACAATATAAATTTTATCAAAATAATATGTGTTTGTCTATAAATGCCAAGTTAAATATAGTAGAAGCCTATGGGGAACGATAAATAGGTTTAAGTTGAAAAGTAAAGATAATTAAGATCGATGAGTGGATGAAACATAATACTGAAAACCTTTTGAATTCGCCGATAAGTCTAATTTGTGTAGCAGATCCTTTTGTCGTAGAGGATTTTGTGGATGGGGAGTTTACCATACAAGAATTACAAGCTGAAATTCAAGTTAGAAATGGGAAAGCTCCTGGTTAAGACGGCGTTCTCTACGAGTTTTCAAAAATAGTTCTCTTTCCTTTACGTTTGAGTGGTTGTATACCTAAAATGAAATTTATAAAAGCGGAAAAGTGCCTGATAGTTTCAAAAACGCTATTATTTTTCCTCTACATAAAAAAGAAAATTTCAACAATGCACGGAATTACTGAGGTTTGTCGTTTATAGACACAGTATTTCAAAAATACATACAAGTTTACTGCAT
>JAGFPH010002155.1:102980-132944 GCA_018207615.1 Philaenus spumarius
ACGCCGTTAGAATTAGTTGCAATTGTTAGATGTGAAATGCTTAGTAGAAGGTTCATGTGAAAGCACCGGAGTAAATGCACTGACTGATTTCTAAATGTTTCTAGGCTGTATTTATTTAATATTAAAATGTAGCTCATCTAGTGTTCTACCTTGTAGATAGTTGGTTTTGTAAATTGTAATTTGGCGTGTGAATGTTAAACGGGAAATCTTGGAAACGAATTAATTGTTATCGTTATGTATGTAAAATTTGTTTTGTTATTATTTGTGAAATATTCTTAATGTTGCCTTATAAATAATGTATTGAAAATGTTCTTTTTGGTGCAGTGTATTATGTGGATTTATAACATAAAAATAAGGATGCCAAAATTATACATCGAGGGATGAATGTAATTATAATCAGTTAGAGAATGAAAAACACGAGATTTAAGTAATTCTGAGTCTTAACTATTTCATATTAATACTTTTAAGTAAGTAGCCATCGATTTTTTTTGAAACAAATTATTTATTTGAAAAAAATATAAATAGCATTGCTACTTTGTTCGGGAAATAAGAAAAATAGGTTAAAACTTGGAATGGCAACGTTAGGTAAACAAATTTGAATAATCTACTTGTTTATTTAATAAGAGTTCATTTATTTCGTTGTCAGTTTTATTGTATAAACTAAAAAAACGAATACTACCACATTAATGATCGAAAGCGATAACGAATTCAGACAATTTGGTGATTTCAGATGATAAAGTGGAAAATATGTAGCTGTTACGTTAAGTTTTATTTGAAGTTTTGAAACATCGATTATAAATTGTAACAGTTTTGTAGAAATTATCTTAGTGATGGAACTGGTGTTGTATTGGCGTTCAGTAAATACTATATATTTTCTTTCAATGCAAAATTATTACATTTTATTTACGTAGGTGACAATCTACAAATAGCTTCTCATAGTTATAATTACTGTCAAACAATATGAAAAGTTCAATGAACAAATCAATATTACATCATATTTTGACAAAAAACCAACATACTATTTAAAAAATATGTATACGGAAAACGTACCGATCCTGCCATTAAAGTTATTTTTGATTGTTTAAATAAAAAAAATAAAAAAATACATTATACAGCCAGTTTGATACTCGTTAAATAAATGCAGCGCCACCTATTAGAACATATGTAATCATTACTATTAAAATATTCAGTCAAAACCCAAGCAAAAATAGTTTAAAACTAAAAATCCGTGTCCAATTTAATGCCCTTAAAATTACCAACAATTTTAATAGTCCACTGTGATTGCAGACAATATGAGGTGCTTAGTAATGGAAAGCCGGTGGATAGGCACTCTAGATTCAATCTTAGAATTGCCAGTCGTGATGATTGAGGGGACTTTAAAATAATGATTATAATAATTAGTTAATGTCTCACTACAACTAAAACTACACAAAACTATTTGTTGTTGTTGAAACTTTATGAATAACTTTATTTCCAGTTATATTTCAATTTATATATTTATTCTAATTTTAAATCTTGTCCATCTCAGTATTACAGAGATTTTTCTTACTATGTGAAATTTGATGAAATCATGATTTAATGTATACATTACTTATTGCTTGATTTTTACCATCTATTTCTGACAAAATAATTCTGTGAGAAGTGAACCTGACAAACTAAAATGAGGATTTTTAAAAATTAAATAATTCATCCTTGATTATAATTATGTGGGTACTAGGAGATTGCTAGGTTTTGAGATGACGAGTAAATGTCACATTATTCACTAATGTATTAGAGTAATAATTATAGTACTGAAACAAAAATTTTACAGATTATAAATTACTTAAAACAACCAACAAACTCCTGCAAAAACCTATCAAAAAAGAAAGTCTCTTTTACTTAACAAATTAAAATTATGCCTTTACAAATGTATTACACCAAATTATTACTACACATTGTTTTTGGTTTATTTTACTTAACAATTTTCAACATTCTAAGAATACGGGTTAGTGGCGAAGCACTCTTGAAGCTCTCTGCTTGTAAGTATCTCTAATCTGCCATTTCAGCTGATCTACGTTCTTCTAATTTGTGTAGATGTAATTAAAAATAAATTCGAAGAAAGATATGTTTGCTACGGACGACTAACTTGCTGTAGTAAAAACAAAGGGTGTGCCAAAATATTAACCACTTCCATCTAAAGTAATGCGTTTTTTCTTCGTAGCCGACGCAGTTAACCATAATAGCATTGCTTTCTTAGAGATTTCCTACTTATTAATTTGTAAATGTTATAAAGTCTGTCTCACAAGGACTGTCTATTTGGTGAAAACCACATGCAAAGTTATTAATGTATAAAGAATAAAAACTAAAAGTAATTTCAATTTCATAATTTAATAAATTTACTGACACGAAAATAATAAAAAAATGATATATATAAAAAAATGTTTAGATTATTGTTTTCATATTTACTTTGTTTGTTTGTTTGCCTTACTGGACTGGGTATAAATATATCATAAATACCTGTGTATAACATTTTTGTGCTGTTCACAGTCCTGCTTAATATCTCTATATTTAACGAGACAACGATCGTTTCGCCTTTCGATCAGGCATTTTCAAGTCACTTTAAAATTCATAAACAAAAAAGGCGAAAGGCGAAACGATCGTTGTCTCGTTAAATATAGAGGACTGTGATTAAGCAGGACTGTGAGCAGCACAAAAAAGTGATACACAGGTATTTATGATATATTAATGTTTTATTAAAAAGTAGGAAAATTGAAAAGAGAAAAAAATTTGATATTGAGGTTAAATGTAATAAAATAAAGGGCATCCGAAAACAGTTTCCCTCGATTCTTAAGAATACATCTGGTAAACTAAGAGAACTAAGTGGTTGATTAATTTACTGTAATATTCAAAGAGAAATAATGTTTTAATATTACATTAAAAACACTCAATTGGAAATGTTATAAGTACATTCAAGTTTTATTCATTACATTGAATTATTTCTGGTGTGTTAATAATTAGATCTTGAAATTGCTTTAAGTCAAGGATTTTCTCTGTAAAAAATCATTTAGCCTTTAGACCATCCCCACATGAAAAGTCTATTGCGACAGATTAGGAAGAGATGATCATGAAACCGTGTTTTCCCTACCAGTCTTCCAGCTAAACATATGCAGTGACACTGTAAAGATAACATACTTAGTATAGAAAACTAAATATGAAATTTCCCTTTTAATGTAGTAAATCAGAAGAACAAACATGTTCTAATAGTAGGCAGTAATCGTGGGACCTTTCACATGTTATTTCGTAAAACCAAAATATGAGTTTTTTTTGTTGATTTTTGCGAATCCAAAACTCAGTCATCCAGTCCCGTAACTCTTACTAAAATAGAGTGTTTTCTACTGGACAGCTACCAGTTTAGTGAAAGTGTACTCTGGATGTTAAGTAACTCTAATTTACGGAAACAGTATAGTCTATAAAAGACGCAATTTCTCTCTGAAAATTTGGGCTAAACAGTCATCCACTCCGTGTAAATTTAGATGGTTGTCAATGTTTTTTTGATGATTCTCTGGTAGTTTATATATTTATATAAATTAAAGCCAACGAGCTGTATAAATTCAAATAGATTTGACTTATATTACAATCGTATAAAATGTTTTAAATATGTTTTCATTGAAATCAAATTTTCAAATTAAAACAAATTATTTCAATAAAATTAATAACGGTTTCCTAAATAGACAGTGCTTTTGAAGACACTTTTCTAGTAATAGTTGTACTGTTAGTAGTTACTAGATGGTAGTTTGTTTATATTTATCTAAAATATTATCTATGTTATTATTGTAATAATATTTAAATATATTTAAATTTAACCTGTTATTAACACTTATTTAACAAATTGTATAATGTAGATATCCTTAGAATCTATTTTAATATTATAAAAAACAAAACAAAAAGGTTGTACTAATTTATGTCAGTACAGCATATTGTCTTTAACTGTTGTACTTTTATATCAGTGTAATAAAAACTGCTTTATGGATTTTTTAAAACATGGTTTTATTTACAAATAGCCTTTGTGCCCGGCTCAGTCTGTTTTCAGAATGACAAAAACGTTTTGGGAAATAACTAGGGTAAGATAGGCTGCACAATTCATTTTGTGTTTACAGTAATCATTTCAGGGAGTATAACTGTTATGATTATGCAATTCTTGAAACCATCCAATAAAAACACCGGAATTTTTAAAAAGATGTTTAATAAACACACATTTATTCAAGAAGAAAACAAAAATAATTTGGGTTTTAACATTTTAAATTGCATAGTGGAATTTGGATGGTGATTATTATACAAGGGGAAACAAGTAGGGAGGGAGTTTAAGTGTAAATGAGCAGAGAAGCTGTTAAATCTATAAATAATTCCCATTAATCTTAAATTCACGAAGGATAAACCCTCCTAGCTCTGAAAATAATTAGAGCAGCTTGAATCGAGGCTAATCGTTTCTTTCTGTTTATTTAAAGGTTCTAAAGTCTTATTTTAGAGTTTGATTAATATTTCAAAATTGAAAAACAATTTATTTTTAGCGAAATTCATATTCTTCAAAATCTAAAGTTTTGATTTGAAATCTTTAGCATTACTAACGATTCTCTTGCAAATAAATAGTTAATACAGGTTTAACAAATAGGAACAAATATATATGTATAATAGAGGACTCCGCCCCCCTGCTTGCTTCACTTGCCAACCCCAGCGGTAACTCGCGTCGAAGCAAATGCAAACAGGTTATTTTATATAAATAGGTCCTACTAACTTAATTCTAATATGTCTTATTTATTTCAATTAGGATGTAACATATTGGTTTCTTATTTTTAAATTCCTTAATTTATTAAGGGTTTATTCTCTAGCTTTAATGAAAGTATAACAATCAACATTTTTACTACATTTTCACCCTTAAGCAGCACGCTAAAAAATGTCAATCTATGATACTTTTTCATTTCTTCCCCTATACCATAGTATATGGAGAAAGTATTGTATTCTTCAAAATTTTCGAGTTTGAGTTTTTGGTGGAAATATCCGTTTTTGGGTCCCCTGAACCTAAAAAAGTGGTTTTCGGAGTGATGTCTGTGTGTGTGTGTCTGTGTGTGTGTCTGTATGGAGGTACTCATCCACGGTATCTCCAGGCGTTTTTTTCATTTTTGTGAATTTTTGATTTTCAAGGGTAATTTTCTCATAAAAACCATTAAAATAACGGAAAATAAACTTTTCTAGAAAATGGCTTTAACGTTTTTGATTAAAATTTTATAGTTTATTAGGGACCTAAAGTACTATAAACTATAAAATTTTTATGAAAATCGTTCGTGCCATTTTGAGAAAAGTTGGTTTTTCCGTTATTTTATGGATTTTTATGGAAAAATTACTCTTAAAAATAAAAAAAAATTAAAAAAATTGGTATTTTGAATTATTATTCTACTGACGAAAAGGTAGAGTATGCACGTTTGGCGTCATGAAATAATATTTTTTTATTAAGTTCCTATAATGATGGAGAAAGTATGTGTCAGTTTCCTGATACCGTTTATTTTATGTATGTTGTAAGAAATAAATGTACAAAATTCAGCTCACTAACTTTAAGGAAAATTTAACAATAAATTTTTATTGTTTTAGGGGTTGTTACCACATTTTCACCCCTTAGCAGCACGCCGCAAAATGTACAAAATTTCAGCCGTCTAGCTTTAAGGAAATTATAATAATTAATATTTATTATTTTATGGGTTGTTGTAACCCTTAAATAAAAATTAATTCTATCCTATGATACACAAGGATAGTGTAGCTTTTTATTAGTAAAACTATTTTTTCAATCGGTTCAGTAGTTCCAGAGATTTCAACCTCGGTTTTACATTAAAACAAATAAATAAACAAATTTTACCTCTTTATATTATTATTAAATAATAATAATAATCCCAAAGCTAAGATGGTAAATGATTTTAAATGTTCAAATCAAATCATTTCGTATATTTTATAACAGCAGTTATAATAAAGGTTAAAAGCACCAGCAAGACTCAGGTCTACACTTTAATAAAAACCTAACCTAAAAGTTAGAAATTTAAATAATTGCTTCAAAGTTTTAAATCAGCTGTTAATGGAAATATTGGAGCAAACATCTGTTTTATCTGTTATTTTATTCAATTGGTTGCTATGGTAATAAATGTAAATACATTTGTAATGATTCATCAGTAATAATAAATGTTTTGACCAAAATGAATTATTGCGTATGTTACTAAGGGATAGCGTAGCTTTTTATTAGTAAAACTATTTTTTCAATCGGTTATGTAGTTCTAGAGATTACCCCTACAAACAAACAAACAAATTTTACCTCTTTATAATATTGTTATAGATATGTAGGTGTGTGATATTTTGGTAAATCTAGTATTTCATAACTTTATAACTGCTGTAGTTGTTTATGTGAAAGAAATTAAATTCGGTTGATAACGTACTTAGTTAAAATACATTAAACAGTAAATATAACCTTCGTTCTTTAAACCAAATTTAGTTACATACAAATTTTGAAACTTTCGTCCACTTTTAAGGAGGCATTTCAAAAACATAAATGTGGGGTTGAAAGTTTATTGAATGTTACAATCTTACCAAAGGTTTAGCGTTTTAATACAAAATAAGATAAATAATAAGAAAATTAAAGATTTTTTAAATCCATATTTTTATGATTTTGAGATGGGTTTATTTAAAGTTGATTTATTTAAGAAGGAAAGTGGAAAGTTTTACTTTCTAACTGTACTATAGTATATAGAAAGTATAGTGATAGCAAACAAAATCGATGTAGAGATTTTTGTTGAAATATCCGTTTTGGGACCCCCTGAGTCCAAAAACGTGGTTTGTACAAAATGTCTGTCTGTATGTCTGTATGTATGTCTTTATGTCTGTATGTATATCTGTAAGTATACAAAGCTAGAGGGAAAACTATTCGATCGATTTCAAACAAATTTGCACCAGACATGTCAAGTAGGCCTGTATAGATGCACGAAAGACGTTTTTGAAATTTTTTGAAAAACAACCCCCTTTTTGGCACGAAAACCCCCAAAAAATCAGTTATTATTTTTTTTATACAAAAATGGCTCTAACGATTTTGATAAAATTTGGCTTATTTGTAGCCATTAATGTGCCCTAACATTTGAAAAAAACAGCATCTTTCTAATAATAATAATAACTGATTTTTGGGGTTTTTTGGCCATAAAGGGGGTTGTTTTTCAAAATGTTTCAAAACCTTTTTTTCGTACATCTATACAGGCCTAATTGACGTGTTTGGTGCAAATTTGTTCGAAATTGATCGAATAGTTTTCTCTCTAGATAATAATAATATTTATTAGTTAATCTCCAACTTTAATAAAAATCACGTCTCCTACCCCACCCTACAAGTCACAGTGAATCTGTTTAATAATTTAAATATGTTTGTGAGAAAGTATGTGCAGTTCCTGGTACCGTTTATTTATTTTGTTCTTGGATTTTGTTTAAAATCTTCCATATCTGTAAAGCTATCTTTAGTTTTTTAATGGTTTTATAATTAATAATATATTATTTAATATTTATTAATACATTTTAAAACATACCTTTTTTACCCATATATATAGTTTCAAAACTTTTAAATGTTGTAATCGAACAATCCTCACGCTGATTGAGGTGAGAACTAGATTGTTTGATTGGCCGTAATCGGTAAAAGTATAACTGGCATATCCTTTGCTCAAACATGCAAATAAAACATTTAGAAATTTAAGAGGAAAAATCTCACACTACTCTGAAAATCTAATAAATGAAAATAAGAATGTACTGACATTAAAACTAACCCAACCAACATCCCTAAAGTAGAAACAAACTTACTTCCTCCCGACTAGCAAGAAGAATAATCCATGTATATACTACTATTCATATATAGAACACTTAATGAAAATGAAACTTTTAAAGTTAACATCATTTATAGTAAATGGTTTATTTATATTGCATCAATATACCTTCTACGATATCAACAAACTAGCTGGCCCGACCCGGCTTTGCACTGATAGACAAATCAAAGTTAAATGTATATTAACAAAAAAATAAATTACACTATGTATTTCTTATGGGATTTTTAGTAACTTTGAGCCCCCCAAACCTCCCCTAAAATTTCGTTTTTTTTCAAACCCTTTCTTAGCAAGCACCTAGGGCCCTAGAGAAAGCTACATAATAAATTTCATTCCAATCCGTTCGGTGTTTCTTTTTAGTAACTTCGACCCCCAACCCCCTAAAATTTCGAATTTTTAAAATCCTTTCTTAGCGAGTACCTAGGGCCCTAGAGGAAGCTACATACCAAATTTCATTCCAATCCGTTCGAAGGTTTTTTCTAGTAACTTTGACCCACAAACCTCTCCTAAAATATCTAATTTTTTTCCTTTCTTAGCGAGCATCGATGGCCCTAGAGGAAGCTACATACCAAATTTCATTCCAATCCGTTTGGAAGGTTTTGAGAAATCGTGATTTATTAACTTTGACCCCCCAAACCCCCTCTAAAATTTTGAATTTTTGGAAACCCTTTCTTAGTGCGCGTCTAGAGCCTATAAAGAGTATTAGTGCAAAATTTCATGTTTGTAGGCCTCGTGGTTTTGAAGAAACTGTGATGAGTCAATGAGTCAATGGTATTTATCTTTTATAAGTATAGATAACGGCCTACCTGCAGTATGCTTCAAAATAAACAATACTGAAATTGAAATAGTTTTCAGACAAATGTGCAAAGTAAAAGGAAGCTAGAAACTTTAGTTTTGAACACACAAATGTTCTATATAGACTATATTATATATTAAGTATTAGGCAACAGTCGTAACGCAGTTGAAGATCTTAGAACAAGTTGGTGAACAGTTGTTGTAGCATACTTATAAACGTACTAGCTGGCCCGACCCGGCTTTGCACGGATAGACAAATCAAAGTTAAATGTATATTAACAAAAAAATATTATATCAATAAATATATAACCCTATGTATTTCTTATGGGGATTTTTAGTAACTTTGACCCCCCCCCCCCAAAACCTTCACTAAAATATCGAATTTTTTAAAACCCTTCCTTAGAGAGCACCTAGGGCCCTAGAGGAATCTACGTACTAAATTTCATTCCAATCCGTTTGGTGTTTTTTTTTTTAGTAACTTTGACCCCCAAACCCCACTAGAATTTCGAATTTTTTAAAACCCTTTCTTAGTGAGCACCTAGGGCCCTAGAGGAATCTACATACTAAATTTCATTCCAATCCGTTTGGTGTTTTTTTTAGTAACTTTGACCCCCAAACCCCACTAAAATTTCGAATTTTTTAAAACCCTTTCTTAGCGAGCACCTAGGGCACTATAAGAAGACACCGAATTTCATTCCAATCCGTTCGGTGGCTTTTTTTTTTAGTAACTTTTACGCCCCCAAACCTACCCTAAAATATCTGATTTTTTTAAAACCTTTCTTAACGACCATCTATGGCCCTAGGCGAAGTTACATACAAAATTTCATTTAAATCCTTTCAATGGTTTTGGAGAAATCGTAATTTAGTAACTTTAAGCCCCCAAACCCCCCCTAAGATTTCAAATTTTTTTAAACTCTTTCTTATCAGCATCCACGGCCCTAGAGGAAGCTACATACCAAATTTCGTTAAAATCCGTTCAGTAGTTTTTGAGACATCGTGATCAGTGAGACTTGGCTTTTATATATATAGACTAGGTGACCCGTATGGCGTTGCCCGTGGTGGTTGGTATTTTCAGTCTTTTTAACGTAATTGTATTCTTTTTAAGTGTTAAGTCAGTGACTGGTATTTGGCTTTTATATATATAGATCTGTAATAATAAAAGCACCTATTGTCATAATAATAAAAGATCTGAAATTATGATTTTAGTAACTTTGATCCCCCCAAACCCCTCCTGAAATTTCGAAATTTTTCATACCCTTTCTTAGTGAGCACCTATGGCCCTAGAGGAAGCTACCATACCAAATTTCATTCCAATTTGTTCGGTAGTTTTGAAAAAATCGTGATTTAATAACTTTGACCCCCCAAATCCCCCCTAAAATTTCGAATTTTTTAAACCCTTTCTTAGCGAGCGCCTATGGCCCTAGAGGAAGCTACATACCAAATTTCATCCCAGTCTGTTCGGTAATTTTGGAGAACTCGTGATTTAGTAATTTTTACCCACCAAACCCCCCAAAATTTCAAATTTTTTAAAACCCTTTTTTAGTGAACACTTATGGCCCTAAAGGAAGCTACATACCAAATTTAATTCAAATCCGTTCGGTAGTTTTGAAGAAATCGTGATTTAATAACTTTGATCCCCCCAAATCCCCCCTAAAATTTCGAATTTTTTTTAACCCTTTTTTAGTGAGCACCTATGACCCTAGAGAAAGCTACATACCAAATTTCGTTCCAATCCGTTCAGTAGTTTTTGAGAAATCGTGATCAGTGAGTCAGTGGATTTGGCTTTTATATATCTTCACGAATCCCCACAATGTTAGTCGGAGACTCATTTTAGAAGAAGTTTCCCTTTTTCAGTCTCCACACGAAAGCGTCAAGCGGTGAATGGTCAGGGGAGTGGAATGGGTATAGGAAAGTTTGTTCCTCGGGAAAATCAGTCATTGCTAAACTTTCTTTCTAAAGCAATAGTGGCTACAACGATGTAACTGCTGGTGGTGCTAACTTATTGGAACCACTGGGATCATACATCCAGATTGCTAGCACGACGAAACCTCATCGGATTTCTTGCTAAATGTTCTCTCTGTAACGTACCTGGTTTACAGTAAAAAAACTACCGCGTTAACATCTTCAACTAAATACGAAATCAGTATGCCTCTCCATGATACTCCGCACCATACTGTTTTTAAACATTCTCTCAAAGACGTATTACTAATGTTTATTTTCAAAGATGTCCGATGCAGGCTTCTCTTCACGGAACGTAAAACTGGCTGAAGAAGTATACTTTTATTTTCATTCTCGGTCAACACATCTTTTACTCTGTGTCAAAAAACCACCCTTATGACAGAACTTGTCAACAATTCTTATCATTACGACATTACTTGATGTCTGTTTATGAACTAGTCCTTGAAACTCTAAAGCAGTTTACGTTAAACGTAAAGCTATCGAAAGATCGGTTCTGTATGAGGAAAAATAAAGCTCCACTATAAAACTTTCTTTGGAGTGACAAAAACCATTGCAGCGATATTCACCTAAAAAAAGAAAGTATTATACAACGTGCTCTGGCAACAATCGACAACGTAGTCAGCTGTTCTAAAAACCAACCACTGCTGCTTTGATTTCAGTACTGCTTGTTTCTTATTATACCGTAATATAAATTTACAATTTGTTATTTGATACCAATGGTACTATTTCAAATACCATGATTCTCATGAATTTGTAACGACAATTACAAGTTATGTATCAGCTACTTAAAAAGCCAACACAATTCATAAAATACAAAAGTTTTATATTGTTTAAGTAAAGATTGTATTTTTTTTTAAACAATGGAAGTGGTTTCATACCTGAGAAGAAACTGAAGCAGATGTAACAAAAAAAAAACTTTCCTGGTCCCTCACGTGGATGTAACTTTTAATTAAATATACAAGTTTTGTGTAACGACTTCAACTCTGTTCCCGCTGCTAATTGATACAGACTTCTACGTTTTCACTTGACAACTTTTTCTACTTAAGAGGTCATTCCATGGAAACGAATCTAATTTTCCTTTGTCTTTGGTGTTATTATTTAAATTCGAAATAACAAAAGAAACATTGCTACCGTATTGCTTTTGGAAACAGTTTACTGAATGAAGATGTAGTGCATTTGTGTATTCAACCTTTTAACAAAAAAACTAATTATGGTTTTTGTAAAAAGATAAAAACTTGTTCACAAAATAATTCTTCGATGCTAAACATTACTTATGATACAATTTTATATAAATATAACCAAAGAGGATCATTAATCACAACATACACAAGTTAATTTTTGAAAGGCTTTATGGAGGAAAACATTACATAATTTAATCCCTATTAAAAATATCAGTAGCTTTTAAAAACTCTTAAGAGAAAAATTCGTAATGTTGGTACGTTTCTGAGCATTGGGTAATTATACTACTCACAATTATCATGAAATTAAAATTTTTTAGATATTTTTGCCGATAACTATAATTTAAATTACAGAACGCATTGTATGCTTAAAGGCAAACCAGATTATAATGTCGCAGGTTAAAAAGGTATTATCACCCGAAGTATCCATAATCACCAAAGTATCACCATATAATCCATAAATTTATATACTGTAAACACTGTTTTGATTGTAATAATTATAAAAGCATCTAAACAACAAGCTCCTAAAGGCCAAATAAAAATAATATTTAAAATATTAAGACAGTTATTTTAACATTTTAAAATAGTTCAAATCATAAAGTAAACAAATAAAAGAGCACTGTGGCGATAAAATCACACTGATTTAAACACAGATTTTAAGTATTTAATTTTTTTTGTTTGATATTTATTTCATTAGGCCTATTAGTTTTTTATTTATTTTTTATTTCTGTTTAACTGTTTATACTTTTAGGAGACCAGTTTGTTATTTTTTTATTTAATAGTTTTATAATTTATTGTAAAGTTGGTTTTTATTGTTAATAATAGATACTTGTAGGAGATTTAATGTGGCTCCTCCCATTCCCCCACCAGGTCGGTCTTGGATTAACCGGTATGGGGAGGAGTGGGGGGAGGGCGAGTATATATAGCTCTGTAATATTGTCTGTAAACTTTAGTAGTATTAAAACCCTCTGAGGATGATGACCACGTCATCGAAATGTACATAAGGGTAACGTATTAAACATAACTTACAATTTAGTTGTTTAGTTATTGTTTTTGTTCCTTGTTTTGTGGTTCGGGGGTTTTTATTTAAATCAGTGTCATAAAATAAGTTGAAAAAATAAATAAAAAGTAAAAATTAAATTTGGTTTAAAATAAAACAAAAGTAAATAATAACACTGTAACATTAAAACAGGAAGGGAACTCCAATCTCACTCATTGGTCCAGAATCAAAACGCAAAATCACGTAACAACATCTTATTTAGTTGCTAACTATTTGTATTTGACAATCCTATTTAAGTTAAGTTTTTGAAAGAATGTGTTTAATATAGACTATCTGACATGTGTGTAAATGTATATACAAGTTTTGTTTAGGTGTTCAAAATGTGTATATGATTGGGGACCACGAGGGACGTTAACCCCTGTTAGTAGTTTCAGCAAGCCTTTTGAAAATGTACTGAATAAAGCTTTGGGTTTATTCTATTAAAGGATATATAAATAATTCGTACTCAATAGCTTGCCTACGTTTAACGCTATGTTTTTTTTAATAAAAAAACACAAAATGGCCTACAGAGAGATAACGATATTTTTTTTATATAATCTGATTTACTTATTTCTAACTCAAGAAATACAATTATTTAATCTTAAAGTTATTTTAGCGCCCTTTAATACTTTAATACAGAGTGAGAACTTTCCTATGAGCAGTGCCTTTAGTTATACGTTATGCGCCAAAATAAACAGTTCTGAAATTAAAACAGCTGATTGATGTTTTACATTATTGATTGTCTACAGGCCACCTAGATTATAATAAACTTTCTGGAACCACTGTAGTGTACTTACCCCTCTAGAGAAAGTTTTCATCGTAGAACATTATTTTTCTTCATACGGAACAGGTCGTTCCTCTGGTCCTAGTCTGATAAGAACTGCTGCAGAGTTTCCAGAACGATTTCACAAAGAGCAGACTATCAATGCTGTAATGGTAAGTGATGTTTTAAAATGCAGTAATGACTCAGCATAAAGCGTAGGCAGTCAAAAAAACGAACACTACGAATGAAAACGACGGTAGACTTCTTCAGCATGTCCTGCAATCTTCGAAAGTAGCCTTCACCGGACATCTTTGAAAGTTAACAATAGTAATACGTTTTGGAGAATATTGTTTAAAACCCTTAATGGATTCCTGTATAGAATACAAATTAGTCAATCTTTAACTGTAACAGACAAAATAAACGGTACGAGGAACTGGAACATAATTTCTCACTAATAGATTTAAATTATTAAACAGATGCACTGTGACTTCATAATTGTAGAATTGGTAGGAGAGGTGATATTAAAGTAGGAGATTAACTAATAAATATTATTACTATTAGCTAGAGAGAAAACTATTCTATCGATTTCGAATAAATTTGCACCAAACACGTCAATTAGGCCTGTATAGATGCACGAAAATATTTTTTTTTAAATTTTGAAAAACAACCCCCTTTTCGGCCAAAAAACCCCCAAGAATCAGTTATTATTATAATTATTAGCTGAATTTTTACAAAGATGTGGTTTTCTTGAAAATAGTAGGGTACTTTAAGGGCTACAAATAAGCAAAATTTTATCAAAATCGTTAGAGCCGTTTTTTTATAAAAAAATAATAACAGATTTTTATTTTTTTTTATAAAAAGGTGAATCTTTTTCAAAAATGTTAAAAAACTTTTTTCGTGCATCTATACAGGCCTAATTGACATGTTTGGTGCAAATTTGTTCGAAATCGATCGAATAGTTTTCTCTCTAGCTTTGTATACATACAGACACACAGACAGACATTTTGTAAAAAACACTTTTTTGAACTCAGGGGGTCCCAAAACGGATATTTCTACAAAAATCTCAACATCGATTTTTTTGCGATCACTATACTTTCTCTATACTCTAGTATAGTGCAAAAATAAATGACAGAGTAGTTTATTACGTCTAAATGTTAGCAATGGACTATGAAAATACATGTACCTAGAAAATGTATCTCTTTTAGAGAAAAGTCAGTACACCTAAATAATTTCTTTAACAAGCAAACAACTCATTTTCTTTTTATTCTACATCCTGTTGACGTCATAGCATACAGAAGTCACAATATAATAAGCGCTTAACAGTACAGTCCGTGTGACATATTGGGTCCGTATTTCGTTAAAGATGATAGTTAGATTGCGATTTCTATAAACCAGGTACTTAACAGACTTAAACCTAGCAAGAGATCCTCAGAGGTTTTTTCGTGCTTGCAATCTGGCTTTTGGTTCCCAGTATATTTCCAGCAAGATGGTTCCATTAGTCACAGTGCTGTAGAAAATATTGTTCTTTGCCATAATAAAAGTTTGACAACCGCCTGGGGAAACTTAACTTTCCACACACGTAGCGATACTATGACCTTTCGCCACATGTGGCTTATTTATGAGGAATTATGATGTAAACACATTCAGAAATTAGATACCGATTATTATTTCAGACCTTCGTGAAGAAATTACTGTATACTTTAGAAGCATGCAACTACCTCTTTTCGCCAATACGTTTGAAGATTTCCAACTGAGCTACGAGAGTTGCCTCTAATGGACAATGCGAGAGTTAAAAACAACAATTTTCAGCTTCCTTATACATTTTATACTTAACTAAAAATAAAAAAACTATTATACTGTGTATATTTACTTGAATAACAGCAATATGGAAGGAGTTGTTGTATAACATACCAATTTTCCTCTAAGTTTTCATTTTGTGTTTCATGAATTTTAAAATAGTAGACATAAATTATTCTGTTTGTACATCAGACATTTAACAAGTACGAGGGAAACGAACGGAGGTTTTAGCAACAATGTAACAGATTTAGACTTCTTCAAATACACCATGCTATTAATTTAAGCTAATTTGAGTGCTTTTGTTTACGTTTGTGTAATTTCCTTCTTTGTTTATTATATTCAGCGGAGTTGAATGTATTTACAAATTGAAATTTTGTTTTATGACTTAACAATGTAGTTCTTTATCATTACAATAATTGTCCAACATGTACATGCTGATCTTTTGAAACCTTTTAACGTTAACAACTGAAAATGAATAAAACTGTTATAAATTAAGTTTTTGTGAAATTATACTGTAATAATTAGGTTAATAAAATTTAAAATATTTTTAAAGCAAGAAAGCTACGTTCAATTTGTAATACCACATCATATGCTTGTTTTTAGCCGAAATGAAAGGGGGTTTAAAGTGGTAAAGACAATTGTTAAACTTAATTAATCTGTTAGATTTTCACTAAACAAAATCTCTTTTCAGACAATTTTTAATTTAATGTTAATGCTTAATACTTTTGTTACACTGTTCAAAACATTAACAATTTGTGAAATAAAGCAAATTTTAACGGTTATTTTGAAATAAAATTGAATCTTTCAATCACAGTGTATTTGTATAAATGTTTCAATAAAAAAAAAAAAAAACTGAAATTTTAATAATAGAATGTGATGCCTCTTTGAAAATTCTGGATTGCCGAGTAAATTTCTATAACATTTAAAATCGGTTGAGCAATAAAAAGTTATAAAAATTATCAGTTATGATAATGTGATATTATTTGATGAAAACGTAAATTTGGTTGGAAGACACGTTTTTTTTACAGCTACCAGGTAAATTTTTTCATTTCTCTACAACCCAACTATATTTTATGGAGCCAATCTAATCGAATTAAAATAGTAGTGCTTGCAATAAATACGGCAAAATCTGTATTCAATATGCAATAAAATTCTACCAAAAGATAAATTTTATGTAACAATACAATGCAATGGACAGCTGAGCATGTGATCAAAACTACATGTTTGTATACTCGTATACGTTATTTATATATTTTTGAAAATGTGTCCATGCCAAACAATTGGATACATTTTTTATTTTTTTAATTTGGGTTACATATTTGACTCTAGTCTTCATAACCATATCATTTTTTGCCAAGTTTACTCTTTTTTTCAAATAAAAAAATTAAATAGTATCATTAGTTTTGAAATTTGTAAAGTAAAAGTGTTTGAATTTTAAATCATAAATATAAATTTATCTCCGTCATATAACGTATCTGAATATGTAGGAGAAGAACCATATTTATGATATATGTAATTTTATTCAAGTTTGGTGATATTTACAGAATTATTTTTAAAAACGTGCTAAATCGGTCTCAGAGACCTATGACACCAACGGTGTTCCAAAAAGCATGACAATACTCTAGGGTTAATTTATTTATTAAAAAGGGGTAAATGTTTAATACAATTAGACCCAGTTGCTGTCCTTGTAGGAAGCTCATCCTGAGCTTATGTTTTCGTCGAGACTTATATTTTAAGTATATGTTTAGGGAAATTAAAATTTTCATTATTTTAACCCTCAAAATGGCGTCTGAAACCGTATGACTTTTTAAGTTAGGTTTTTTGGAAGCAAATGGAAATATTGGTATGCCACTTTGATATCGAAATCGGTCCATAAATTTAATATATATATAATCCAAATACCACTGACTGACTCACTCATCACGAAATCTCAAAAACCACCCAACGGATTTTAATGAAATTTTGTATATAGGGCCGGCCGTACGTGCTCGCTAAGAAAGGTTTTAAAGCAATTCGAAATTTTATGGGGGATTTGGGGGGGGGGGGTCAAATTTAATAATGTGATATTTTTTAATCAAAACTCAAATTTGGTTGGAAGAGACGTTTTTTACAATTACCTGGTAAATTTTACAATTTCTTTAATACCCAACTAATTTTTATTGAGCCAAACTAAGCAAATTAAAATTGTGTTGTTGGTAATAAATACAGCAATATCTTCATTCAAGGTGCAATAAAATTCTAACGAAAGAACAATTTTATGAAACAATACAATGCAATGGACTGTTTGTATAAACTTAGTACCTTATTATATTATTAATATAACTAATAATTATTTTTACACAACTAGTCTCATATTTACAATAACACACTCCGACCTAGCAATTTTGATAAAAATGAAAAATAAATTTCACTATCCAATGTAACTGATAAAATTCAATAAGTTTTGTAGAAATATTGAAGGTAATCTCTCTTTCTTTTGTTTCAAAGATGTTTTCACGTTTCATATCAGAATCATATTTTCAGTTGATTTGTTTTTGACATCATATTGTATATTTTGGCATGCTGCCTTCATGAATGAAAATTTCTAGTATATATTTTATATATTGGTATAAAAAGAATCCAATTTGAAGTTTTTAGTTTAACGAATTGGATTTCATTACCTTAATAATGTGTTAAACAATGTCGATCTTAAATAATCATTTTTGTAGCTTATAATTCACTTAAAGCTTCATCAGATCTATTGATTGATTCAATTGCCAGAAGTTTCTGCACAGATTGATCAATCTTCGTTTTGCTCTTGTGGCCGGAGAATGTCCTTCAATCCATGGAAGATTTACATCATATCTTTTTTCCGATTGATTTGATAATGCTCATAACATGAATGTGCTGCTTCTTCTTTAGCCCTCTTCTCATAAGGTTCTTGTATATCAGCTAAACAAAAGTGGATGAACAACCTTTTCCAACACTGTTGAACTTCGCTGATACGTATTCATTATCCAACTTCAACGTGTTTCGTAACTTTAAAAAAAATATTTTATTTATTTTAAATTTAAGAAATATAATGTCTAGTTAAATTTTAGTTTAACAATTTTTATCTTATTTCAGTGGACAGGTTTTATCTTAAACGTACAGTAGTTCGAATTTCGATTAGCCAATTTGGATCCAAAACTGTATATTCTGCTTCAACGAATAGAAAGCCTTCCTTAAGAACAAGGATTTGATCAGATTTCGTCTGTCGGAAGTAATTTATGAATTATACTCAACAGTTAAGTATGAACCACGGGAAACATGGGTTTAATAAGGGAGTTGAGAGAAGGAAAGAACACACAAGTGGCTCAAGCATTGAGTGGGACGTTATAAAACAATGTCAACGGAAACGTAGGCTGTAATAAACCACTGCAAATGTCTACTTGAAAAGCTTCAACTCCAGAGAATATATGTTGTCAGTTAGTCTTTTGTAATGTACATAAAACACTTTTATATAAAGTAATATTAGAAGAAAAAATATATTAATTGTTATTTTATTATTTGTTGTTGCACCTACATATCTTAACAAGCTAAATTACTAAACAAGTTAAGAGATAATAGTAGTTAAATATAGCAGAAGTACAAATTATAATTTTATTAGTAATGATGTTCAATATAACGTTTTTTCTGACAATAGCTTAAGAATAATTTGTTCTATGAATTTGTAGTTTGATTTTTAATTTATAATAGGGGGTGTCGAGTTACGATTTGCAGGGTCGACTCCGACTAGTGACGTTGAGTGATAACTGATTACTACCTGGACTGATAACTATAGTATTAAGTTGAATGAAAGCAAATCAACCAACAAACATTTTTCAAACATTAAAAATAATATATCTGTAATATTTAAAAAAATTCTATACAATAAACAAACCAAGCCAAATATCTGTATATGATCCTCGATCCCAAACTAAAATGGAAAGTCCATGTAAAAAATAAAGGAATAACTGAAAAATATATATAATGTACTGGTTAATTTTGTGACACTAAGCTAAACGTAAATAACATGTACTTCTGTACAAGCAAATACTAAAACCCAGATGGTTGTACGGCTTGCAGGTTTGGGGAAGTATGAAACGTAATAATTCTAATCTTATTTAAAGATGTCAAAGCAAAAAACTTTGTGGAATAATAAATGCACCATTGTAAGTGAGAAATACGTATATCTACAGAGATCTTGGGATTCTCATTGTTAATGAAGATATAAAACCCGAGGCTAATAAATGAAAGAGCAGAGGCTTTACAACCACGTTAATCCTACAGTCTGGCGACTGCTGAACGATGTTGACACAGTTCCTAGACTGAAGAGAACGAAGCCGTTAGTAGACTGTGTGCAAAACTTGATATTCACTGATAATTTATTATATAGACTTGTTTATTGAAACTTTCTTTGCTCAAATAATGTATCTTGAAATGTAACTGCTAGATATAGCTAAGTATTGTATTTAGTTGTAGAAAGAATAATAATAATAATAAGAAGAAATTACCATACAACGAACATTATGGATGTAATTTAATTAAAAAACTCGCATTTAAACACAATATATAGTTTTGCTTTCCTAGGCATGAGATTTTAGAGCTTTCCTAGGCAAACAGAAAACCTTTTCTATGAATAACCTCTGAACATAAATCATGTGTAATATTAATTTCTGGTAAACATTCAATTAGTACGTTGGCAACACTGAGTAACTGAAACCAGGTCATAGATAGTTAGCTGCACCTGCTGTTTGCGGGTATATGCATTTACTTAAGGATTACTTGAAAGCTGCCTTGTCACTATGGTTGCAACAGTACATTAATATTAATGTAAGATTCAAGTATTGTTTAAAAATAACTGAAAGTCATGCAAACAATACAATTTATGTATACAGGCTGTCTTTCTTAAATGGGCCACCATTGGTATCTTGCAAACTATAAATCTGACAGCTTACTTTAAGTGGGAAACCTATCCTTGTTTTTTGAGAAAATAAAAAATATGTATTTATAATATTTTTAAATGACAGCTCTTTTCTGGTAGGGTGGTCAACTTTCGAATTTCTTATAGAACATCTTATATTTTTCGATGATTTCGGATTTAACAAGCAGTTTTAATACTTTTTTTGTTCTTGACTTTTTTTATACTAACAGTTTAAAAGTTAGAGTGGTATGCAGTTTTAAAACACCCTAACCAAGCGGAAGATGTGAAAACGTTTTGAACCAACGAAAACCTTTAAATATTAATAAAACACAAAGAACAAAACAATCTTAAAATAGCTTGTTAAATCCGAAATCATCATAAAATATAATGTGTTCTATAAGAAAATCAAAAGTTGATCGCAATATTTCAAATTGGCGGCCATTTACAAATATTTTAATTACATACTTTTAATTTCTCAAAAACCAACGAAAGGTTCCCCTTTTAAAGTTTGCTGTCAGAGTTATAGTTTACAAGATACCAATGGTGGCTTATTAAAAAATACTCCCTGTATATAAAAAAGAATAGATTTGTATTTTTTGTTGACTTTTCAGTTGTAGGAGGATCATCCGGGGCTTATGTTTTTCGTCGAGAGTTATATATTAAGTATATGTTTAGGGTAAATGAAATTTCATTATTTTAACCCTCAAAATACCGTCTGAAAAAGTATTGACTTTTAAGTTAGGTTTTTTGGAAATATCTTTGCAGCAAATGGTATCAAACTTTGATATTCCAATAGCAGGCACTTTTACACGTATTAAAAAAAGGATTGCTCTAGCTCAACAAGGAGCCCAGATAATTTTTTTAAAATTCATAATTTGTTTATTTATAAACATTAAGGGTTGTTTTTGTCGTCAGTGCTAGTTCAATACTTAAACTTTACATTACCATTGAGTTTGATGGAAAATTAAGTTTCTTTAAGTGAAATAAATGATTTCAAAGAGACTGATGTTGCTGAGCGGTGAGAAGATGGGTGTGCGGTAGTGAAGGGGGGGGGGGTTATGGGTCATCACTGCTACACGCCCAGAAATTGAACTTTGCTATCCAACGCCGATAAACAATTTGTTGTTATTCCGTTATTAAATTTATGGACCGATTTCGATGTCAAAACGGCATACCAATATTTCCATTTGTTGCAAAGATATTTAAAAAAAACCCTTACTTAAAAAGTCAATACTTTTTCAGACGGTATTTTGAGGTTTAAAATAATGAAAATTGATTTACTGTAAACTTATACTTAAAATATGTCTCTACGAAAAATATGATCCCCAATGATCCTCCTACGAGGACGGCAACTGGGCCTAATTATTGTATTAACCATTTAACACTTGTTTAATAAATAAATAAAATATCTTGTAAACCAATTAATATTTTTTAATTAAATTTCAATGGTAACTTAAGGGCCATAAAATTCTTATTTTCTGAAAGTTTCAAGGGTCTAGGTTCTTTTATCAAAGAATGAAAAATACTTGAATATTTGGAACATTTAATCGGTTTTATGCAATTATTTAAACAAATTATTAACCGATTTTAACTTACGAGGTTTCAAATTAACCGTTTATTAGTAACCTACAAGTAAACAAAATTTGAAATACCCATTGGCAATTGTCTTCAAACTATTTAAAGAAAACAGAATTTCCCCGAATTTGAAAACGGATTTTCCCCGAATTTTGCATATTAAACCAATATTTACAAAATGTTCTGTACGTTCAAAAGTGGATCTGGAAAAATGCCACTTACTTTATGCATAAATACATAGATTTTTCCACATGGCATTCTGAAACGAATTACGATAAATTTTCTAAAATTTTTCTATAATTCTACTGGACTGCCGCATTCTATTGTCTATTCTATAAGTCTATTTATTGTCTTGCCGCATTCGGGTATAATACAAAATAATGGTTCTGCTACAGAGAGACGAAAACATAACACACATTGTAGTCATATTGCATACCCTGCGCCTGGCCAATAGTTTCATATTTGTTTACTTCTTAGATAGGGCCAACAAAAACCACATATATTATTAATTTTATTTCCATTAAATTAATTTAAATAAATAGATTGTAACATAAACCCGTTTTAAAGTTACGCTTCTTCTATGAAGCATATTTGATCGAGCGAAGCGAGGTATCCGTTTTAACTCAACCGTTCGGCATTTCGTCTGTGTGTCTGCCTGTCTCACGATTACGGCCAAACGCCTTGACCGATTTTGATGATTTTTTGCAAGAATGTTCCTTATTCCTAGGCCGAGCCATGTATATATACGGTTTTTTTCATTTTTCATTTTAAACCCCTTAAATAAAATAAAAATGGCGGCCGGACTGTTTCTCTCAGTGTAAGCTTTTTTCCAAAGCCAGTTTGTGGCTTAGCCGTAAGTGGAATTTAAAAACTAATAGTATTTTGCGCGTAGCGAATTATATTTTCAACATTATTGTATTCTTGATTTTTTCCGTATCTCTAACGGTACGCTCACAAAATGGCCGTAAACTTAAAATTTGTTAAAAATCGTCCTTTTTAAAAAGTTTTTGTATTTTATCCATGTTTGCATACGTTTATTCTAAACCAATTCAAAAGTGTTCCGTAGCTTTTTTGTAGATAAAGGTTCATAGAATTCATATATGCCAGTAAAAAAAATGATTGAAGTAAAACTAACAAAGTTATTAGCTCAAGAAACAAGCATGTTCAGTAACGAAATTAAAAAGTTCAACTTTAGGCCTACATAAAAAGTAGTAAACATGTTTTGCAATTTTTTCATAAATGTAAAAAAGTTTCGTAATTCAGTTATAAATAGAACTGTATACAAATATTTATCAATTTCAAATTTCTTATTTTGAAAACACCAGTTTTTATGTTCCTACTACATGAATGCTAACAAAACTAGGCCTGTTTTGAATAGTAATTTATTAATATATCCTTTGCCCCAAATTGACATAAGTTATTTTTATAAGAAAGTATAGAGAATAAATCAAAGAATTGAACTGTATACTTGTAAATTATTATTTTATAAAACTATTTGACTTAGCTTTACTTGAATTACAAAATGAGATGAAACAAATGAAACCTCGCGGCCATAAAGGATATACAAAAAATGACCATTGGACAGCGTGGGAAGTGTTGGTACATGGGTTGAGATCACTATCACGACGCTTTAACATAGTTTGTTTTAATTATTTCAAATATTGGAATATGATATGGAACAGTTGTAAATACATTGTTAAGTTTTAGTTATTTAAGTATGTAAATATATAATTCTAAGTTTTCCCTCAATAACGCGATATTTGTAGCTACCTTACGCATTATTAACCTACATAAAACACTTGCCCCTAAAAGAAAATATTTAGCAGTTAAAGCTCATGAACAAAAAACCAAGAACTAGAAACCCCGGAATCGCAGTAATTGCAAAATAATGTTTCACTGGCAAAACTTTCTGCTTACTTCCTTACTGGCACACTATTTTTAACATAAGCTCGTAACCATATTTGTTATTTCAACGAGCGAGGTCTACTGTTCACAGAACTACTATTTATATTATATTAAACTAGTAAGATCCCATGCATTATTATGAGCAGATGATTCAATCTGATGCACATTAGAAAACTATATAACTTAAAGTTGGAGCATAAATCAAACATAGATTAATGTACAAATTGTATAGCCTTCATACGAAACCCCTGCAATATTATTATTTATAATTATTTGTCTTTTAGGTTTAAAACAAAACTTGAGTAGTTTTGAATTAATTTCTTATTTTCCAACTTTTCTAAAGCATCTAACTTTTTACCCTTACATTTAACATATAGCACATTAAAATTTTTATTTTTTAAATGTGATGAGTTTAGATATAGTTGGAAGAACTTAACTTCCATCTTAGTTCAACTGCCATCTATTGTGTTTCAAAACTACAACCTTTTTGTCCTATACAAGCTGTATTAAAATTGTTGAACTTAATTTTTTGTACTTTAGGTAGTTTGTCTTTGAAATTATTTAAAATATCTCCCAAACATTTACTGCTAAGCAGACATACAGTACTTTTTTATTTTCTAATAATTTACTGACAGTAACACTTACCTTACCTATGTAATTAATTCTGTACCACTTTTAAGTAGTTCCATCCTTACGAATACTAGGAAATATATATATTGTGCATATTTTTAAACTTATTTGTAATCATTGTTTCAATTAAATGGACATTATAGCCTTTGTTAGAGACAAACAATATAATACAATAAATGAACTAAGTAAAATTTGTTCATAGATAAATTAAGTTCCAGTCTTTAGTATTTAAATTGCTTTCGATAATGATGGTTTATCCTAAGTCATAATGGCTCATTACAAATATTCTTATAAGAGCACTAAAAAAGTGTTACTATTTATTATAGCGGAATTTCACCAAGTATTTTCAGTTATCGCTAGTATAAGTTATGCTTATTGCACTGCGAACCTTTTTACTCAGATGAAATTTTTTGCTTCGAGCCTTCATCATAGGTCTTATATTTGTATTTTACATTTTGAATTGTTTTATACTAGTAGGGGTATCTGCGGCTTCGAAAACAAATTTGAATAAAGCAATCAAAGAAATGTCGTTTAAATATTAGAAACTCAATGTCCCAAAGTGAGTCTCGTTCATATTTACGCTTACAGACATGATCAGCTATGCGCCAGTAAACTAAAAACCACGATTTCTGCCAGCTTTTTAGAACTGCATTTCACCTTTATAAGTAAATTTTAACCAAACTTTTACACTCTAGATGCAAATAATCGAAACGCAAATGTTTTTTCTCTCCTATATATAACCTATGTGTCAAGTTTTAAGTGGCTTTCTTCATAGACCGTTTCATTCTAGAATGTTATCGAACGTCCCGGAACAGGTTGTTCTTTCGATAGCTAAGAACAGTCTGGAACATTTTGCAACATTATTGAGATCTTCCGGAAGATTCTACAGCATTCTGGAACATAGTAAAAAAATTTCATTCTGGAGTTTTCTAGAATAGCCTAGAAGCTTTTAGAACATTCAGTTTCTGTCACTTCAATACTTGACTATCAACTGCTTCACCGACTTCCCATAAGCCATACCTCTTAAGTTTCAAACCGAAAGTTCCTCATGGGTGGGGTATGGAGAGCTACCGTATATTTCCAAAGGGGCTGTAGTGGTGGGTTGAGCCGTTATAGCGACGCGCATGGATAAACACCCTTACAATTATTATATTTATTGATTTAATGTATATAACCATGTAGAGTTTATACTTGTATATTCGTTAATATAATTTTTTTGTAAATTCATAAATAATTTATTTGTTTTTTATGTATATTTGTTTGTTAAACATATTTAGAAAATTGTACTTCTTTAAATAAATTTGTGTATTTTATATATCTACCTTCTGTTATAAACATTTTAGAACTTAAAAAAAGGGTAAACAAAATTTTGAAATAAAACCTAGCCAGTCGAACTACAAATTCGATTCCAACTGACAACAACAATAACAAATTCAAACCTAAAATATGGGCAATGTTACCAAATTTAAAATACAATTTAGTTTTAATTCACACAAACATCTTATAATCTCTTACACATTAGTCAAAGAGTGACAGAAAACATTACTCTTCGATTCAATTCTGTTTGACATTATCAAATAAGCTCAGGTGGTGGTAGCAATGCAATGACAAGCAGACAACATAACAAACATTAATCTTGGGATTGTGTAACTGTCATGGAGTCCGTGTACAGTACATCAGTCACGTGATGTGTATATATACTGTATAGGCAGAACCACACCTTTAAATAAACACTCCACTATATTTAGTTGAGACACGCCCAAGTTGGAATAGAATGGAGTCTATTTAAGTAGATTTAAGCATTGACTAACTCTGAGTTTCAATTTGAATTAAAACACGTGAGTTTAAAGTAAATACATTTTAGGAGATTGAGAATAGTTTACATTTCTGGTATATTTGCCTTCCATATTTTGAGCACAAGTTGACTGTATTAGTTAGTTAGTTCATTAAGCATCATGTATTTGGTCAGGTGAGCGATAGAGAGGTATACTGAAGTTAAGGGTCTGCTCCAGTAAAAGAGCAACCGGCGAATCCAGCGCTTCACCTCATAGCCGTATCCAAACAATGCAATTTCTTGCAGCTGAGCTCTTTGACATTGCCTAATTTAAAACCATTTTATAAATCCATCTTTTGTAATTAAGTCCCGTAAAAAAAAACTTAAGATTCTTTATAAA
Source organism: Philaenus spumarius (assembly GCA_018207615.1). Taxonomy (NCBI): domain Eukaryota; kingdom Metazoa; phylum Arthropoda; class Insecta; order Hemiptera; family Aphrophoridae; genus Philaenus; species Philaenus spumarius. The sequence continues at coordinate 129,588 of JAGFPH010002155.1, forward strand.
ATTGTGGATCCAGCTTGCGATTTACTTTTAATTATTAATTTTTGATTGTGTAAGGAAAGAAAGTCAAACTTGGTACTTAAAAAATGTAAATTATTTGACATTAATGTGATAGAAAAAAAATGTGAAACGCAAAACGGTTGCGTATTGTGACTGTGCTTAAAATGAGACCTTGCAAACAATTTTATGATAAAAAATAAACGAAATAAATGGTTTTAAATTTAACATTGCTCTTGCGGGATAAAAATACAAGATGGCTGCCACTACAGCAGACCCTTAATCTAAAAATCTTTAAACAAACACTATTTCATTTTCCAAGATTTAAATAGTATTTCACCATTAGTAACTAAGGTGAATGTTTTTGGTACGAGAGAACATGGAAATGGTAACACCGTTATCTTATGCTTAAAAAAGTACATCTTTGTACCTAGTAAACATTACATGAGTTTGTTTCTTTCCCAATTACTCACTCAAAAGTTACAGAGGTGTCTCCAGACTTTTAGTTCACCCTGTGCACAGTAATACTGTAGTTGTAAAAAATATTTCTGTAGGCTTGCACTAAACTTTGATTTTGTGAATTGTGCAACTATTTCAATGTTTACATGAAATATTTGTTTTAAATTCAGTATTTATAAAATCATTAACATAAATTCTTTTTGATAGTTAAATCAAAATGTTTCTCGGGTGCAGGTGTATAGTATAGTAAATTAGTAAATTAATATACTTGGGCCTCACAACTTACTTCCAGAACAAAGTGAAATGGCACCTGTTCCAAGGTTAATCTTGCAAGTATTAAAGTATGAAATTTGACTAAAAATTAGGCACAGTATTTTAAAATTTTTTATTTCTATCACTTTAAAACTTCATGAAAGTTAAGATTTACGCAAAAAATTTGATCAATTATCTACTGTTGCTAATTCATAATAACCAATTCTGAAACAAATTTTGTCAGGGTAGGAAAGAGTTTAAAAAATTGTGTTGAATTTCTTAAGGAGTTTTAAGTTAACTCTAAATTGTAATGCAGACTGTTCTACGTTCTTTTAGCTCAATGTAAAAATCTATTTTATATATGATTTCCATAAGTAGTATTTAGTATTAGTAGTTCTTTAACTCACCTAAAAATAGATACAGTAGCTTTATAAATACCTTATATTCCGTCTAATGATCCACTTGTAGTAATTTCTCACTACCGCGGTTTCAAATGCTCATGCATTCATCATCAGGTGTATCACTCTTACGAGATCGTTAGAACTTTAAAACAATTGTTAAAGACAGTTTGTCATTTAGCACATTTGTTGGCTCAGATTTAACTGCCCGGTAAATTTCAAACTCCTGGACTACATTCATAAACTGACTTTTGTCGCAAAACATCAAGACTTTTAAGTTGGTGTTTAAGTCAGTATATTTATGATCATAGTCAATGAGATGCGAAGCGAAGTTTGATTTTATTGGTTTCAAATGTGGTTTCGGCAGATGTTCTTTGAAACGTTTTTCAAACGAACGGCCTGTCTGTCCAATATAATATTTGGGGCAATCACTACAAACTAACTTGTAGACGCCAGTTTTTTCACGTACGTCCATATTCTTGTCTTTGGCAGTAGGTGTTAGTTTTCGAAGTAACTTATTATTTGTTTTAAAGGACACGGTTACGTTACTTTTTGCCTTACTTTTGTGGTAGGCCTTTTAGTTTTGCGCGCAATTTTATTGTCGTTAATCAACCACTTTAAAAACAAAAACGGTGCTTTGGAGAAAAAAGTGTTTAAACAACAGTTTTAGTACGTGTGATTTCCTACAATTTTTCCGCTGACAAAACATCACTACTTAAAACAATAAAAAAAACCCTCGCTTACTGAAAATTTTATATCACATGATTCCTGAACTAAAGTTTGCACTTTGCTTTTTTAAGGTGTACAATTTCGTAAAAATATATTTCAGGTAGAAAATGAGATGGGCTCCCTAAAAATGTTCTCTAAAAACATATTAATTTTTTTTAAATTAAAGATAACTCAACCCATAAGACACTTACGGTACGTTACGTCTCGAAAAAACTATTTGGTATGGTAAGAGACTAGGTTTCTTAGCTTGCACGATCTGACAACAGCGCAAATATTCTCACCCGCCTTATTTTGTGCTCGTGACTGTAGACAACCGTGTCTCCGTTAAATTCTTTATGGAGAATAATATACTGCAGAATAATATACCCCAAACACAATAATATACTTAGATTTTTTTAAGCATGTACATGGTGTAATTTTCCAACCCATGCTTCTAGAAATTCAATAGACATTAATGGTATTGTAATAACAAGTTTTGAAAATTCATAAAAAAATATTTGTTAATAATTTGACAAATAAAATTTGTCAATTAGTTTGATTTTTAATTACTTTGTTATAAATAAGTAGAGTATTCTTTTTAACCACTGACGAAACAAGAGGGGTGTTTAACTTGTGTACCTGTGGTTTACCTAAATTTAAATCACCTCAACTAAGTTGTATTTGGTTTATAGTACCAGTTTTGTATTTGTTTGTTTCTTTCGATTATGAACTTTTTACAGGTTACAATTTGATAATTTATGTTTAAAGTAAGCTTATGCTTTATTGTAATTTGTTTAACGTTTTATATTGTTTGACGTGTAATGTTTAAGGGTTTTGTCGTATTACTTTAAAAGTTTTTTAAAGATTTTTTTGTAGAGGCACAGAAAGCAAAATAGGATTATGACAGCAAAATAAGCATGGTTTTTATGTGGTTGTACATGTTCTTTTGAAAATAATACCGGTGAACTATACTATGCCTATACAAGTGTAATCCTTCGCTGGCAAAGGTAAGGAATTTAACACAAATCTACTGTTTATTTTGGTGTTATATTTATTGTCATGAATTGTAATTGATGGTGATAAATACAAACTCTTCCATTCGTTCGTTCTATAAAGATACATAGGTTCTATCAAAATAAAATGAGATAAGATGGGGCACAGTAACACTTAATACTGTTTTTTGTTTGTTACGAGGTGTTAACGTGATTTATGATTGACTACTAAGTTTTAGTGTTTTGAATGATGCTTTAAAATTTTCCATTTTGAGTTAAAAACAACTCGTGTCGCATAATTATATCTTTAATAATGAATTAAATTTATATTTTGAACTTGTATTTCACTTGAATATTTTATGCATAAAACCTTATAATAAAGACATATTTTACAAAAAAACAGAAACATTTATTAAAAAAATAACAATTGAAAACTTATTCCTTTTGTTGCCCTAGAAACAATCACTTAGTTAATAGTATTTCGAGGAAGTGTTAAATTAGTTTAACATTACGAGTATGTGGCTAACTATGCTCAACCGTTTTATACCGTATAT
>JAGFPH010002155.1:156301-179277 GCA_018207615.1 Philaenus spumarius
TGTATTATATGTTTGTGTGTTTTTTAATGTCCGTTATTTTTAATAATAACTGACGCGCATTTAAATAAATGTCTAAAAGTTTATGGTTCGAAAATGCCTGATTTGAAAGGCGAAACGATCGTCACCAATTAAATTAATTAAGAAAAGGACTGTGAGCTGAAATTATAAAAGAAAGGTATGTATTTTACAATACAATTTAAAATACAATATGTATTTTAGAAAAGTTTTTAATAGTTCTGACTGTACATTGTACATTATTTTTGTGTAATTAAATTTGATTCTGAATTTATAATAGATTTTAACTTGGTAACTTTCTATTACACATTGTAATTCAAGTATTTTATCTTACTGTATGTGCGGTTGCAATAACATAAATGTACAACTTGTGTTGAGCTTCTCTCAGTGTTTTCAAGTAAAGTATAAAATTGAATTGTAAAAAATGACAACGTATAGGACCATCAATGAAATAAATGTGTTTTTCTTACGTGGGGATTTTCAAGGGTCTCATTTATAACAACGTTTATTGGCAAAGGGTATTACGAGTCCTGTAGAAATAGTTAGAAATGAAATCAAACTGTTTATTTCAGAAAAGATATATTTTTATGGAGTAAAATTAACGGATTAGATAAAATACAAACAACTTGAAATTCCAACCACGTAAATTAAATACTGTACATTTTTATTTTTATTTTGAATGAGTTAAATAATGTTACTATTTTCTTCTGAAGATTTAGAGCTAAACTTTATTATAATGTTCATTCTATTAGAGTGCCTCCTGGAACAGTTAAATATTTTTTTCTTGGTATGAGGCTTTGATGAAATTCTTAACTGGGTGAAACTATGGAACATAAATAACCCTCCTGGTGACGAACAGATTTTGGAGGAATATGGAAATCCTGGGAGGGAACTTAATGATCTTGGCAAGAAAGCCCCTGAAATACTCACGGGTGTATTTTAAACAAGGCATGTGAATGGTTGAGCAAGTTTTCATTGCAGAAAAAGCGGAGACGATGGTAAAGATACTAAAGAGGTTTTTGACTAACATAGGGACCTCCGGCAGGTAAAAGAAAAGTCCTTATGAAAGTGGCATTCTAAGTCATTTTGTATGCTGCTCCGATATGAAAGAGTGCACTCAAGTGTAGATATGCTCAGTGTAGAAAGCGATTGACAAAGCTACAAAAAAGAATGGATTTAAAAACAATAAGTGGCTACAGAACAGTTGTACTGATGTTCTCCCAGTTGTCAAATTCAGAGGAGGACATATGGGTAAAAATAACGACAAAACTTCTTATAAAAATATGTCCGAAACGCTTCTTTTACCATCATTTTCCCACTAAATATTGTATATCTCTAGAATGGGTTACCTGATTGAGTTGAAACTTTGCACGATTCTCGTGAATGCAAAGACCTAGTTCGAAATATATAATAAATAGTACCTACCAGGAATGCATGGATACTCGAACGGACACGGAGCCCAGCAGCACGACAGTCGCCAAAACCAGAGTGTAAACAGTCAAAATTAAATCGGCTAGTTAAATTCTGTGCATACGACTTCTTATTTTATTATGTATTGTATTTCGTCCTATTGTAGTTCTAGTTAAAATGTAAATTTAGTACATTTTTTACTATTTGTATGCCTTGTTTGATGGCAATATAACATTAAAAAAATGTGAAATTGAAATAAATTTAATAAAATCCTGATGATAACTAAAAGATTAGTTAACAAGGAAATCAATAATATAAATTTATTTTGTTAATAAAATGTAAATGTAAACTGAAGACTACAGGGGAAGAACCTGTTAAGCCCATTTTTTAACTTTTTTTGTTTTTTCTGTTACATTGTGGATCTTGTAACACTATAGCTTAGGGAAACATCCTGGTAAGTCAAAAGATATACTCATTTAAAATAATAGCACACAGGAGAATAACCTGACTAGTCCATTTCAGTTCACAACAGCTGGATTTCTCTGTCATGTTGGAATACCATGAAAACCATGAATCAGAACATTTGTTTATTATAGGAACTTCTGATTTCTTTTAAATTACGCGTATTGATTTTTACAATACATAAGTTATTCATTTAAAGGATGAATAAGCTGATAAGTCCAATGGATATATCAGCTTCTTTCCCAGTAAAGTATGTCATAAGTTTACTTTGCATGGTTTATCTCATTATATTTACATATACAAATTAGTTGAAAACTAATGTGGCTTCTAAAACAGCTCTCCTGTAAAATTTTTAAAATGTGATTTATCAGGTTCTTCCCCTGTAGTCTTCAAAAGTAAAACATAAATACTTTCTTATTGCTTTCAATTTTAAGGAAACAAAGATTTACAAGTATATTCCCTTTATAAAATACTGGTAATGTAATGTATAAGCAATGCAAGAGTTCATTATACAATTATTATTCAATTTATCACTAAATACCTTATACCTGCTCTGCTATAGTCTTTGCAGAATTAAATGCTTTATATGCGTGATGCATTTTAAAATGTTATTTGTACGCTTTAGTAAATTATTATCCGTCGTCTATTTGTAATAATATTATGTTTTCAGTACGATATTTTTCAATATATTATATTTTTGAAGTTATACTTCTTTGCGCCCGTTGTAATCGGGATGGGGTGTCGGTCGAGAAACCGCGTCACGCGTTAGGAGTAAAATCCGGAAAGTGCCTTTTACTTTCTCACTATACTATAGTATAGAGAAAGTATAGTGATCGCAAAAAAAATCGATGTTGAGATTTTTGTGGAAATATCCGTTTTGGGACCCCCTGAGTCCAAAAAAGTGGTTTTTACAAAATGTCTGTCTGTATGTCTGTATGTATGTCTGTATGTATGTATGTCTGTATGTATGTATGTCTGTATGTAGACAGAGCTAGAGAGAAAACTATTCGATCGATTTCAACCAAATTTGCACCAGACATGTCCAGTACGCCTGTATAGATGCACGAAAAAGGGTTTTGAACAATTTTGAAAAAAAACCCCTTTTTGGTCAAAAAACCCCAAAAATTCAGTTATTATTTTTTTATAAAAAAACGGCTCTAACGATTTTGATAAAATTTGGCTTATTTGTAGCCTTTAATGTGCCCTACCATATACAAAAACCCGCATCTTTCTAAAAATTCTCGTTTAGCTAATAATAATAATAATAACTAATTTTTGGGAGTTTTTTGGCCATAAAGGGGGTTGTTTTTCAAAAATTTTCAAAACCTTTTTACGTGCATCTATAAAGACCTAATTGACGTGTTTGGTGCAAATTTGTTCGAAATCGATCTAATAGTTTTCTCTCTAGCTAATAATAATAATATTTATTAGTTAATCGCCTACTAATAAAAGTATACAAAGCTAGAGAGAAAACTATTCGATCGATTTCAACCAAATTTGCACCAGACATGTCCAGTACGCCTGTATAGATGCACGAAAAAGGGTTTTGAACAATTTTGAAAAACAACCCCCTTTTTGGCCAAAAAACCCCCAAAAAATCAGTTATTATTTTTTTTTATTAAAAAACGGCTCTAACTATTTTGATAAAATTTGATTTATTTGTAGCCTTTAATCTTTCTAAAAATTCTCGTTTAGCTAATAATAATAATAACTGTTTTTGGGGTTTTTTGGGCCATAAAGCGGGTTGTTTAAAAAAAAATTTCAAAACCATTTTACGTGCATCTATGAAGACCTAATTGAAGTGTTTGGTGCAAATTTTTTCGAAATCGATCGAATAGTTTTCTCTCTAGATAATAATAATAATAATAATATTTATTAGTTAATCTCCAACTTTAATAAACAAACTCTTCTACCCCACCCTACAAGTCACAGTGAATCTGTTTAGTAATTTAAATGTATTTGTGAGAAAGTATGTGCCAGTTCCTGGTACCGTTTATTTTGCCTTTCTTCGTATATTCGTAATTTCCAATAATTAAAAACGTCGGATTGATTTGAAACTTTGCACACTTATCAAAGACCGATGAAAACGCAATATTAATTTTGTTGGTTGTAGTAAGTGAGCACTGATCATGGTCCCCAGAACACGACGTGATTTTCACCACCTTCAAAAAGTCGGATTAGTTAGAAACTTTGCACACTTATCAAAGACCGATGACAATGCATATTGATTTTGTTTTGGGTAGTAAGTGAGCATTGATCATGGTTCCCTGAACACGTTTTCGGCAGTCATTAAACATTTTATATACAGGGTGATTCACGACGATATGCAGAAACTTCGGGAGCTCATTCATTTTGTTGGGTGTAGTAAGTGAGCACTGATCATCGTCCCCAGACTAACTGTGACCAACCAAACAGATGCAACGATAGTATTCATAAGCGTATGTAACAAAGAAGGAAAACATGGGATATTAATTTTAAAATATACCTTCAGTATTGGTTAGTTTTTTTATAAAATAATAGGCTATCATCTACAAAATAGTAGGGCTACTCTAAGTTACGACTAGTTTTTCCCAAAATATATTAAATCAATAGTAGGTCTACCTGTCTATACCATTGGATGGCCAAAGAAGTATAACTTCCACCGACGCAGAATATCGATTTGTTAATATTGTATGTTAGTAACGAAGCATCTAAGGCAATGCTATCACTCGATAACCATATTGCATACAATAAAACATCTCAAGGAACTCAAGAAAGCAAAAGTATATTTTTGGTTAAATATGTGTCAATCTTTCCAAAAGGACCTAGTAATGCATAGCGAGTTGCTCGTTATTCTCATTCAAAATTTAAATTTTTTAAATTGCAATAAATATAATTCACATAAGAGAACCTAAAATTCTTATAAGAAGTATACGTTGATAGCGGTCCCCAATGTTCCCTGATCTAAGCGTGCAAATCATTGAAGTTGTGCTAAATATTGAAGTTGTTTATTTACAAAGTCCTGAAAATATTTACATTAGAAGTCAATGTTCTTCATTTTTTTTGCAACATAAGTTGATTATTTTTGAGCTGTGTAAGCAAAGCAAAGGTACCCTAAGCAAGATTAACAATTTATTTAAATTTCTTCGCTATAATTGCACCCAGACTTTACAACAAACTTACAAACAAAATTATTATTTTTTTGTATATTAAACAAATGTTTGATTCTCAAAAATGACTATTTTTTTAACAGGGGCCATGCGGAGAGTTTGTTGGATGTGGTCGTGTGACGCAAGATTGTCGTGTGTGTGAGATAGGAAGTAGTTTTGAGATTGTGTGTAGAAGAGAATGTCTGTTACTATGCAATTAAAATAAAAAATTTAGGTACAGTAAAATATTGAGTATTATTTTTGTATACAAAGTGTCTTTTTTAAATGGGCCACCATTGGTATCTTGTAATCTATAAATCTGACAACAAACTTTCCTTGTTTTTTGAGAAATTAAAAAATATGCTGTTAAAATATTTGTAAATGGCCGTTCTTTTCCAATATCTTGGTCACCTTTCGAATATCTTATAAGACACCCTATATTTGATAATGATTTTGGATTTTACAAGTTATTTTAATATTTTTTTGTTCTTGGTGGTTTTTTGATACAACAAAACGTTTAAAAGGTAAAGGGGTATAATGTTTCAAAAACACCCTATCTGATGGAAGATATTATTGTATGAAACGTTTTGAACGAATGAAAACGATCTCAAAACTAATAAAGCATTGTTTAGACAAACAAATCACTTTTTAAAATCAATAACTCTTATTTTGTTCTAAACCATAATGCAGAGGAATAAAGTGATAAAACTTACAGTTTGTCTTTGGTAAAAATAAAATAAAAAATGTATTGAAAAATAAAAGTTTTTTTTACTGCAGTACCTCTTATTATATCCCTTCTACATAGTACTATTTAAAATATATATTAATAAAATAAGTTTTTGTTTTAATATTTTAAAATTTAACTCATAGCTTAAAAATAATTTGACTTTATTTCCTCTGTACCGGTAGCTCTTTAACATTTTATCTTTGAAATTATTTTGTTTCATATACATGATTTTAACGTATGACGCACTTTTGTCTATATTTCACACTATTTTCAAGGATGAGTGCGTTCACTCCATCCATTCTTAATTTCCTGTTTTCATAACAATGCACCGTAGAAGTCATTGTTGCGTGGTTTCAAACCCACAGTGATAACACTTTACAACAGGCAGAGGGGTGATATTTTTACAATAACACAGCACCATAATTCTATCGAATCCTTGCCGATATTTGAAAGATATCGACCTGCAACGCATTGTTGGTTGTTACGTTGATTTGCGTTTGACATCACTCTGATTCCATCTAACATATGTGTTTTATATTTGATACGATATATATATATATTATCATACACATTAAATATATTTATTTACTCTTGCGCGAAGTTTTGCAGTTGTAAATTAAGTTTTAAAAACAAATTGTGCTTATATTATTAGAATATTTAAAACAATTATGTAAGGACTTCCTATTGTGCCTACTAAGGGCGTAACTATTGTTTATTTCTGCCATCTCATTTTAGACACAACTTGCAGTAAAAGTTGGTAGTTTTAAAAACTGTTTTATACAAATGTTTTAGATGTTATTTAAAAGAGCGTTTTAACTTTGAACGCTATTGATACTGTGAGTTTTGCATTTTTTGTTTTACAACCCCTATTTTGTACATCCTGGGGCTAATTAAAGGTATAATAACTTTAAACAGATGCTAATATTTTATACTTACAGAGTTATAGTGATTTTTCTTCTTTTTGAAAAAAAAACCACCAACATTTCGACTACTTTGGTCCAAGATTTTCCATCTTTATATACATTTTTTTAATTAGTCTGAAAGTAACATTTTAGAAGTTATTGTGTTCATAAAAAGGTGAGAAAGTCAGAATAAATTGTCACACAATATTATTGTGACAGCTATGCGAAAATTGGCCAAGGGCTTTTGTGGGGGAAAACTCTAAAATGAAACATTAGTTGTTTGTTTGAAACACATTTTCATGTTGATTTAGTTTAGCTTTTGTATGCATACAAACCAAATTTCAAAATAATAAAAACATTAATTTCAGCAACCATGCAATGTTTTCTTATCCCTATGGTGTCCAATCCTCAATCACTCATTATTACTTCACTTCAGGTTAAAATGTATCCAATAATACAGTACAGAATGTAATTCAGCCCTGCATTTGTCTTCGTACTCAGGCAGTAAGTACTCTTTAAAAAGTGGAACAAACAAATATGACACTGTTGATAGTAGTATTAAGTAATTTATCAACACTTGTTATCACGACTGTTAACATATGACGACCACTTGATCACAAAACGAAAAACTTCGTAGATATTTTCTTGAAGTTACACAATAATAATGAACGCATAGAAATGTATAACCTTTCGGCTTGCAATTTGAAAAGGAACTTTGCTATATATACTCTAAACATCGTGGAAACAACACAAAACGTAAAAGAAAATAATAACTACACAAATGAAAAGAGAACAGTTTATCTATAATAGTTTGTGTTCAGTGAAGCTTAATTTTGCAGAATTAAAGATAAAAACCATGTATGGGTGATATTATTGAATTTGTGAACTCTATTTTAAAAGCCTGACTGCAACTTATAAATTTGCTATAATTTCTTGCTAAAAGCATTACAGGAGAAATCAACGTAAAATTAAAAAAGAATTATTCATAATTTTTAAAAAGTAAAAAATTGATTAAACGCTTCGGAAAAGTTTGTCCAACTAACGGTAAACTGAAGTGAAACTTGAAAATTTGTTTCTATTTTAAAAGTATGTTTGATAATACAATTTTAGAGATTTTATGACCATGAGTTGGTCTTTCTTTATATAAAACAAATTATGTTATTTGTGAATCAAACTTAGTCATGTGCAACATATTTTGTTGTAAGTAGTAGATACCAACTTAATATTATGTATATTTTTTAATCATAATAACTTTAAATTTTTAAAACAAACTCCTGGAAAAACGAGGCAGGATGTTCTTATTGTTAACAAGGTTGAAGACGGGGACGTCAGATACTAAAATTTAAAAAATAACTGTTAACACAAGAAAATTTAAGTTAAAGTACTTCTAAGTGTCACTTTCAGGATTTTGTAGATTAATCAGTTGTACTTTACAAGGAAAAGCATTCAGGGCTTAAACTCGCCACTGGACAACAAAATAACATTGAAATAACATATTTGGTTATTTGATTGAATAATTAACTTTTCTCTTTCCATGTAAACGGATGTACCATAACAATAAGGATTACTAGAACAGTGGTTAGTTTTCCAATAATTACTCAGATTCCATTCGTGGATTTCAAAACACAATTTATTTTCTTGATTTTCATAGCAAAATTTGAGATCAAGCATTTTATAGTTTGTTGATTCCTTAACTGGTTTGAACAGCTGTTTAAATAGTATTTGGTGTAGTATTTATGTGTTTACTGTAGTTTACGAGTTTGCTGTAGTATTGTTGTAATGCTCATATAAATGTATTGCTGAAAATAGATTCTAAAAAATTAAAATGTAGCTGAAGTATTTTCTGTTCTGTAAATGATACATAAAGCAGTACATTTAAATTACAATATCTACAAAACATCAGAATTTACATCTAAACAAGATTTAAACATTAAAGGGGAGATGAGATTGTAAATGTTATTTGACATGTGATTCTGGTTCTGTTTCCAAGAACCTTGACTATTGACAGAAACATTGCAAAGGCCGTGTCAATCAACTGTGATTGGAAAATTACTTCTCGTTATGTTACTTCACTGAAATTTTGTCAGAAAACTGGCGTTCTATCTAAAGCTACTGAATTGCTTTACTTCATTCACTAAAAGTCATTCGTTTTACAGATAGAATTGCTTTGATATCTTTTTTATGTCTCCAGTTGCAATAGTTTAACAACTAAATATAGTATATTTATAATATTATTATATATATATATGTATATATATATATATATATACCGGGTGTCTATTTTAACTGGGCCACCATTGGGATCTCTAAAAGTAAAAGATTTACAGCAAAATTTAAATGGAGGACTTCACCTACTTTTTAGAGGCCGTTAAAAATATGAATTTGAAATTTCGAAAATATGCCGCCATTTTCCAATATGGCGGACAAATTTCGAACTTCCTATGGAAATCCCTATTTTTCATGATGGATTCGGGTTTTATATGCAATTTTAAGACTTTTTATTCTTGGTGTTTTTTTTCAACCGTTTAGCCGCTAGGAGCGCTGAAAGTTTCAGAAACTCTTATTTCAACAATTTATTAATGATTCTTATTTTCCATTTGCAAACAATAAAATTTAACTCAAAGTGCAATATGTTTTACAATGGAATGTTAAAAAGCTGTTGCAATTTCACAAATACTTTATAAAAAAAAAAATATACATAAATTCTGTTAAAAGTTCCTAAATGCGTACTTGACAACTGTACTATTTTTATAGATTTCAAATTGCTTGTAAAACAGAAACCCGTCTTAAAAAATAGGGATTTTCATAAGAAATTCGAAAGTTAGCCGCCATATTGGAAAATAGCGGAATATTTTCGAAATTTCAAATTCTTATTTTTAATGGCCACTAAAAAGTAGGTGAAGTGTCCCATTGAAAGTTTCCTGTAAATCTTGCCGCTTCTGATATACCAATGGTGGCATACTTAAAATAGTCACCTTGTATACACACAAAGGCAATATCAGAGTTCTCATAAACAAGCAGGATTACGCAGACAAGATTATTGAGTTCATTAACAATAACAACCTTTTGACTTTGAACACTGCTAAATACACAAAAATAATCAATGCAGGCATCAATAAATCTACAAATGTATTCCTAAACCATCTTAAAGCAATTAACCCTACCACTCCACGTCTCACTGGATTGCCTAAGATACACAAAGATAACATCCGTCAACACGGCCCAAAGCCAACTTCTTTTTAAACTTTGTTTTTTGTTAAAAAAAATGTGTTATCTTAAGTGCAATAATTCGTGTTTGAATTTTGTGTATGAGTATGTTTGTGTTTCCTTATGACGTGCTCACACGTGAGTAAATAATTTTATAAATACCTGAAGATGGGAACGTTTTCCTGAAACGCGCGTAGTACTATACTACCCAAAAACGTTGCAAGTCGGAAACAATAATATTATAGAATAAATAATATGTAAACAACAATACAATAATATTATAAACATACTATATTTATTTATCAATGCTCTTCTGCATAACTACACTTTTTTTTATGATTTCCCATAAGAGTTAGGTTTAATTACTGTTAGTGTTGTAAATTTTTATCTTCTTCTTATCTTTTCCTTTTTATTTTGTATAGTACTGAATGCGAAAGTATAATAACAAAATTAAGTAATACAAATAAGTAATAAGTAATTAACTGAAATTCAAATTTTGATTTATTTTTAAATATTGAAACCCCCGTAGCGATATTTGAGTATGAAAAGAAAAACTCATTCAATCGTAAGTGTTTAAGTCCTTTCTTTGAGAAAAATATTACACAATTAACTATGTCCCATAGTAACAAAATTTGTACAATAGTTATAAACAGCATTTACGATTTAGATAAAAATGTAATTACTCAAAATAAAACTAAAACATAAAATACAATATAAAAGTTATAATTAATCAAGACTTCAAAGATGTGATAATTAATTACTTAAACATTTCACCAAAAGAAACGAACTAAAGTGTCCTTCGGAAAAGAAGCAGAATATTAAAATGGTGCAAGTTCTACTCCGTCAAGCGAACACAATAAATAAGCAGCAGGGACTACATAAATAGCTGTTTTAAAACACAAGGGGGAGAACAAAGTAAATATATTAGTTGTATTTTAAGTAGAATTTAGATGAACATTCTTGTTTATGCAAGGTCTGGTGTAGATAGGGAAGGTTGTAGTTTGTACTAATATAAGAATAATTTGTTAACTTCGTTGAAAGCTAGTGTATCTTGATATATTTTTATTATTTTGATCATATTTCAACGTATATGGTTAAATTATTGTATGGCAAAGTTTTCAATACCTAACGAGTTTAATTTTGCATCCAGGACTACAATTAATTAATTGTTCGTAGAGTTATCGCAACAAAATTAAAACAGAATGGAAGATTGCTAAAAGGACGATTGTTTATCATGAATGATAGGATTACGAAATAACTTTGATGAACTGTCTGTAATAACGAATAAAAAACGTAGCAGGATATCCTGACTGTAAGTATCTCTGATAGGAAAGACTTATCTATATATATAAAAATGAATTGCTGTTCGTTAGTCTCGCTAAAACTCGAGAACGGCTGGACCAATTTGGCTATTTTTGGTCTTAAAATGTGTGTAGTAGTTCATAGAAGGTTTATACGTAAAGAAAAGTTTGAAAAGTTTCCCGAAAAAGTTTCAAATTTGGAAGAAATTGATCAGCATTTATTGTATGAACTCAAAACCATAGCTCACAAAAACAGCTGTTCGTATAAAAAGCTTATGTTTGTTTACATGTATTACCATAGCAACATTACTTAGCAAATTTATAATCACTTTAATACTCTTCAAAACCAACAGCTTTTTAAGGTTAGATTGAAAAACTATAAACAAACACAAATAAAAATGCTTACAGAATTATAATTCAACTCAAACATTGGTTATTAAATATCTATTATATAGGCCTACTTAGAGATATGCTGCTTAAAATATTGTTTATATAAAATATATCATAACTATGAAGTTTTTAATCCTTTTCAAAACATATTTTCGCTATCAATAATAATAATAACAAACAAATTATTTGACACCATGCATAAACATAAACATACACGAGTTTAAACATATTTTATTGAAAACTAAACAAACCATCTGAATTAAACTAAATGCCATTAAAATATCACATTCGTAGCTTTATTTTGATATATTATACTGTATATTGTATATTTAAATACTAAACAATAGCCTAAATATCTTATATTAATTAGGCCTATACATTTAAAATTACAAACTCTATTTGAACCAGTTTGTTACATCCTAAATTAACGCGGATGTTACAAAGTGATTCAAATATCTTTTCTACGACCCCCAGCTAATTTAAACCCTCGCTAAGAAAGGTTTAAAAGAAATTCGGCATTTTAGGGTGTATGACTATAAATTAGGTATAAATTTACCTGTTTGACGTCTATCAATCCTTTCTTTATTATTATAGTGACGACCGCGGTTTCGGTTTTACACCATCATCCGGTCACTTAAATATTACAACACATTTAAAATTTAAATTGTTAAAACCAAGTCACTCAATATTGAGGTTGTCACAAAAACACTTAACACAAACGAAAACACGAAACACTCAACGTACATATAATTATAAGATGTCCACATGTTGCCCGGGCGGAGGTCAGATATCGACTGAAGTTAAGTAAATTGGCTTGATGCAATGGTCTGTGCGGTAACCTTTGTATTTTTTATATTAATTAGGGTGTCAAACATAATGTTTGACTGAAAAGATTTTTTGTCATTTAAAAGGTGCTGTTTATCAGTTTGTGATGCTCTATAAATTGCAAATTCTTCCCAGGAATCCATATATCGACCTTTTTTACAAATATGTAATATGTTCATATCTGTATTGAAATTGCTGTGGCTATGAAGTTTATCCATTAAATGTTCTGCAAAATTAGACTTGGGGGGATTTACAACCTGTCTGTTTTTAGGTAAATGCTCTTTATACCTTTTTATAAAAGGGCGGCCTGTTTGACCTATGTAGAAACATGGACAATCCTTACACGAGAGTTGGTATATTCCCGTATTTTTTGTTAAGTCAAGTTCACTGTTGTTATGGTGTTTGCTAAGTAAACGTTCAAGCTTGTTGGTTGTCTTGAATGCAGTTATAATGTTGTGTTTTGACATTTCATTACGTACAGTGTTATTCAACGACGATCCATATTCTACGGAAACATATTTTTTCTTCTGTGAAACCGCGGTCGTCACTATAATAATAAAGAAAGGATTGATAGACGTCAAACAGGTAAATTTATACCTAATTTATAGTCATATTAATAAATCAATCCGGGAGCTATATAACAAAATGAAATTTTAGGGTGGTTTGGGGAGGGGGGTCAAAGTTACTAAAAATCCCTATAAGAACGAATAGGAATTAAATTTGGTACGTAGCTTCCTCTAAGGCCTTAGGTGCTCGCAACATTGTCAATGAAATTAAGTGAAAGTCAAACTTAGTAAAAACTATAAATTAAAACGATATATTTAAAGCTTTTTCATGTTAGATAATAGTTTACAGGAATACAATTTTCAGTGCTTTCCTAAATAGCGTAGACTTTATTTCATGACCACAGTAGGATAATCACAGGTACTCAACGAACTCTTAAAAAAGAATTACAATTACGTCAAAAAGACTGAAAATACCAACAACCACGGGCAACGCCGTACGGGTCAGCTTCTTTCAATATAATTTCTCAAATTACAGCAAATACTCGATAGGAAATGCCTCCAAGATGTCAGTCGAGCTCCTTCGATAAAATAAGTTAAAACGATAACACTGAGAAACGATTAACAATAGTAAACAAATTGCACCGAGTTACATGTTGTGCTAATCAGACTTTCAATTTATCGCTTATATGTATCACAACTCCAAACACTACAATTTTGTGTCTGATAATTGTAAATACCACTAAAAACAGTTCAACATAATTGGGACTTTCATTGCAGATTTCGGCGATGAAATCAGCTGTTATATTTGACGCCTGTTACAATTTATTAATAAGTCGTACGGAAGGAATTACGTAAATGGAGGAGCTTTAGCACAATATTATTAACTACAATAATTAATAATGAGTCTGCTCGACTACACAATTTATTTAATAGTAAATTCGCAAGCACAGGATCATTCTAGCTGCATGGCAATATTTTTAGAACCTAATACCTGAATGTTAGCCAGTTTAGGGTTGAATAGTATTACCTAAAGAAGAAATAGTGATATTGATATCCAACGACGCAGTATAATAATAATAATAATAAATCTGTTGTAATGTTTCTGTTATGTATCGTACCGTTTAATAGCTTGGATTTTGATACATGCCAGTTCAGACCTGTCGAAAGAGGTGCTATCGCAGCGATGCTTAAATAACCAAGGGGAAATATCGTCTTCGGAAGTGGGAAAGAATTCATGGCGTGATTAAAGTTTCTCTCTAGAGTTTTCTAAAAATATTTTCTGGTAATAGCATCAGCAGTAATATTCTTACCTCTAGCTCTTTCAGTGAATAGTTTTAAGTGATTCAATATCTCATTTCACTTTTCTAGTTTTAAGTGTAACTAAACTTATGTTTTATTAATTGTAACTATTGTTATTTGTAAAACTATAATTAACTCGACATTCTTTGTGCTAGTAAGTAGCTAGTTTTTGTGTTCGTGAGTGACAAGAACGTGTTCAGGGCGTTAATATCTGAGAGATTTATCTCCACATTGCCGACCAAACAAATTATCATAATTTAAGAAACATAACAATACACTAATTTTACACGCATGCGTTTAAGAATCAACACATGATACACTGATGTCGTCACCCTCAGTGATACATCAGCTACAGCTTACAAGTTATAACTGATAATTATAATAATTAGTTACACTTCTTCTTACTCTAGGAACAAGAATTACATTAATATTTAATTTTCTATTTCTTCTAATGTTGAATAATACTTAGGTGTTCCTTCGATATATTTATCTTTGGTTCAATGGTACCAATTGGTTCAGTTAACTATTTCAAAGAACTAAAGCTACCAGAAGGTTTAAACTTGCGAAAAAGTTCACTAAACCTTTACAAGTTGGTGGCTGTTTAATTGATCCTGCATAGGCAGTTGATATTATTGATCTAATCTGTAAATTTACCTCGGATATCAATTTAAGTTGTAACGTTCACCCTAATTTTGCCCGATAGCTTCTTTTTGACCTACACCAATACTTTGCGGTTACATATTCTGTCGCCTGCAGGGGCTGTTGTACACCTTTGTCTCACCGCGGCAGCACTGTCGGAGCCCGTCTTGCACCGTGCCCTAGTTGTTCAAGGCGAACCCCCGCCATTTTGCTAGTTAGTTAACCTTGATCTACCACGCAGTACAGTAGGTCACGCTTGCTGGTGGTCCGTAACATGTAGTATTTCTTTCTTCTACAACATGAGTTAATAGCTGTATACCAGGTAAAATTTCTATTTTTGCTTAATATGTAGCATGTAGTCTACGATGTCTGAATTTTTCCAATAATTGCAAATGTCATTTACTATTAGTTGCCGTTTGTTATGTGTAAGCCATTGTATTTTGCAAAAGCAATTTGTAAGTTAATTAACCATATAAATTTTGATATTTTGTAAAGCCTACAACTATTCTAAATAGTCTAAACAGTGATTTTAATAATTAGCCTGGAAAAATACATAATTTAAACTAAAGTGAACCCATGTGTGATTACCTACAAGTTATATTTTGTGCTCTAAAGAGTTCCTGTAAAAGTATAATTCAGCCAGTCAATTAAAAACAGTATATTTGTTTCAGTTTGCCAGAAACAAAGAGTAACTCTGTGACAAATAACCTTGATATTAAACTAAAGTGAAACTTATGTATTATAACGTCATATTAGACCAAATCGGCACGTTCAAACAGTTTACAACAAGCCAAATTACAGCATGCCTGCTGTAAACGTGCTGTATTTTCATTCTGACATAATATTTTATCTTTGGCTATATAAAGTAACTAATGCCTATATTATGTTCTGATTCTTTAGAGAAAATCTGGTTTAACTTCCTGATTTAAGTTACTGCTACAAGTTTACAAGTTACTTTAGTTCAACTCTTATCAATATGCAACTGTAATAAAATGTGATTCCACCTCCGCAATTACAACTTATTACTACTCTGTCTTAAACAAAGTGAATTCAGTTGATCAAAAACTTATTATAAAATATAAACAGAAACAGGCTATTTTTAAATCAGTATGAACTTATAATAAGTTAGCCAGGGTCAGTGACTTTCAGAAATATAAAAAGGCTATTTAACTTTTCATGTAACCAAAATAGTATGTTGTTGTAATATATAGATATGTTTTTCATTAAATAATAAGGGCGGCGAGGTACCTACTTTTGACACCACGGACTCCAAGAGTCAGAAATCAAAATTCTTTTTTTTTAATTATAATGACGTCATGATTCTAATAATACTTTAAGTACAAAATTTTACATTATTTTATTTTGTTTATACTTTCGGAATTGCAGTTTTTTTATTACATACAATGCGCATATTTTACTTTCTCACTATACTATAGTATAGAGAAAGTATAGTGATCGCAAAAAAAATCGATGTTGAGATTTTTGTGGAAATATCCGTTTTGGGACCCCCTGAGTCCAAAAAAAAGGTTTTTACAAAATGTCTGTATGTATGTCTGTATGTATGTCTGTATGTCTGTATGTCTGTATGTCTGTATGTATACAAAGCTAGAGAGAAAACTATTAGATCGATTTCAACCAAATTTGCACCAGACATGTCCAGTACGCCTGTATAGATGCACGAAAAAGGGTTTTGAACAATTTTGAAAAACAACCCCCTTTTTGGCCAAAAAACCTCCAAAAAATCAGTTATTATTTTTTTATAAAAAACGGCTCTAACGATTTTGATAAAATTTGGCTTATTTGTAGCCTTTAATGTGCCCTACCATATGCAAAAACCCGCATCTTTCTAAAAATTCTCGTTTAGCTAATAATAATAATAATAACTGATTTTGGGGGTTTTTTGGCCATAAAGGGGGTTGTTTTTCAAAATTTTTCAAAACCTTTTTATGTGCATCTATAAAGACCTAATTGACGTGTTTGGTGCAAATTTGTTCGAAATCGATGGAATATTTTTCTCTCTAGCTAATAATAATAATATGTATTAGTTAATCGCCTACTTTAATAAAAGTATACAAAGCTAGAGAGAAAACTATTCGATCGATTTCAACCAAATTTGCACCAGACATGTACAGTACGCCTGTATAGATGCACGAAAAACGGTTTTGAAAATTTTTGAAAAACAACCCCCTTAATGGCAAAAAACCACCCAAAAAATCAGTTATTATTTTTTTGTAAAAAAACAGCTCTAACGATTTTGATAAAATTTGGCTTATTTGTAGCCCTTAACGTACCCTACCATATGCAAAAAACAGCATCTTTCTAAAAATTCTCGTTTAGCTAATAATAATAATAATAACTGATTTTGGAGGGTTTTTTGGCCATAAAGGGGGTTGTTTTTCAAAAATTTTCAAAATCTTTTTTCGTGCATCTATACAGCCCTAACTTACGTGTTTGGTGCAAATTTGTTCGAAATCGATTGAATAGTTTTCTCTCTAGATAATAATAATAATATTTATTAGTTAATCTCCTACTTTAAATCACCTCTCCTACTCCACCTACAATTTTGAAGTCACTGTGAATCTGTTTAATAATTTAAATATGTTTGTGAGAAAGTATGTGCCAGTTCCTGGTACCGATTATTCTTTTAATAAACGTTGGCCAACATAAAATATACCGAATAGTTTGTAAGTACTATTATAAACTAATCTTTAAGACCATTTGTACCATTTTTATAGTTTAATTTCTTGGATTAATTAAGTAAATTAATATTTAAATATATAATTATATACAGGGTGGGCTTTTCTTTAATTTTGTAAGGGAGGGAATTAATTAAATCAATCTGTTATTTTGGGGCGTATATAATGTTCATTCTTTTTCATGTTAAGGGCGTATCAATTTTTTAAAATAAATTAACGTTATTGTTATAAATGTGTACATTAATTGTATTTATCCAATAACCTGTCAAGGAAAATTTCAGATATCTTGACTTCGGAATTAAGGTAAGACTTGTATCTGGTATATTTTGCTTTTATGAACTTTCTGTATGTGCCATCCATTTTATTTGAGCCCAATACGCATTCCACAAAGTTTTATTTTTGGATGGTAACAAAGTTAAATAACAGTAAATACTCTTGATCAGCATTAAAAAGGACAACAAATTTTAAAATGTATTTTAATTTCAGTTTCAAGTAGTTTTAGCCTAGACATTTTTATTTAACTGTAGCAGTTTTTAAACAATAAACCATTCAATATTTTAGAATGTGAGTTTAAAATATTCAAAATTGCACTCAATCACATAGCAATAGAAATATAATCATCCAAATCGAATATTTGTAAAAAAAATACTGGTCCAGATAAAGGTTAGAAAGAAAGGTAGATCAATTCGAATGGAAAGTAACAAAACTTTACATTTGTCTTTAAATTATACTACAGTATATATGTATAATGCGCAAAATATACTAACAATATAAAATAAGTATAAAAGAAACATAATTATATTTCCAGTCTGTACAAATAAGAAAACCAAAAGTTGAATAAGTGAATGAGTATAGTAAACTCTAATCCATCTTGCCATCTTATACTGCCAGTTTTTTTGGAAATTAAGAATTGCACACAAATTATATATATGTTTAAAAACTAAAAAAAAAAAAATACTGTAACCTGAGACTTTATTAGTTTAATTCAGGAAGAGGGGGGGGGGGGTTGCAATTCCGTTGTTTGACAGTTGCCAATATTCGTGTTTCTCTTTTGTTACATTAAATAAAATTTCATATTATTAGTTTCAGTGCATATTATTATTATTATAATACTTAATTAAGATGTATAAAAAAATTTCACGTATATTTTCTATCATCATATATGTCTTATAATTTATTTACAATCTTCACCATTTATCTTTTTGCTATCATCGAGATTATTATGTTTTTCATTATTTACACAATTACCGTATGTAAAACACTTAAGGCAAACCACAATTATATACTGTCTGGTTATAAGATCACATTGAAATCCATCCTTAACACTAAATGCATTTATAATTTGTAATAGTTATGTATTAATACATTCATAAACACATAATATACATAAATGTTTTAAAAGTTATAACATTCTGAAAAGTAGTGTTTATTTCATTAACTTCTAATTATTAAACAAATAAAAGAGCACTGTGGCGACAAAATCACACTGATTTAAATAAAAACCCGAACCACAAAACAAGGAACAAAAACAATAACCAAACAACTAAATTGTAAGTTATGTTTAATACCCTTATGTACATTTCGATGACATGGTCATCATCCTACTCTAACAGAGTAGTGTTAAAACCCTCTGAGGATGATGACCATGTCATCGAAATGTACATAAGGGTAACGTATTAAACATAACTTACAATCTAGTTGTTTAGTTATTGTTTTTGTTCCTTGTTTTGTGGTTCGGGTTTTTATTTAAATCAGAGTAACTTCTAATTACTTAAATAGATTTTTTATAGACAACTTAAAAATTTTCTAGCTTTGAATATATAACCTCTAAAATTGTAAAATACTCACTCGTAAAAGTTTTATTTGAGCTTTGTACATACTGAAACCAAACAATTTGCAAGTACACAAGAAACACTTCTCAACACAAACAATACACGATTGTGCTAACGTTAACCTACAAACCATCGTGGACTTCAATGGAAGCACTTATTTGTCAAAGGTTGAAATGTATTTTATACCGAAGCCATAAGCAACATCACTACTAGTTGCTTGCCTAGCCTAATGTTATCGTAGTATCTCTTTTTAAATATCTTAATAATGTAGGACTTGATCAGTAAATTATTTTAAACTCTGTGAATTAATATTATATTTTTTTCACTAGAGCACTAGATGCTATAAATCCCAAATTTTCAAAAAGTCACAATACCGAAAAAAAATAAATATTTTTGATTCTGCTTTGAAAAAAACCTATTTTGTATTTTAAAATCTGATATGTAGACTGTAAAACTAAATATTGATTAAACATATCCATTCATATTATACAGGCTGTTTCCAAAACTACAGGATCTGGTTAGTTGGTCAAAATAAGTAAAAACTTCCATATAAACGTACTGATAATAACTTCTACCTAACCGCCATTTTGTGTTTTAACGGTACATTATAAAAAATTTAATAATGTACGATGTTGACTTGAAATTGTTTAAGCTAGTTAGTGCTTTAAAGATACATTTTATAAAAATAATCAGTCGATTCCTTTTCAAAATGTTGTCTATTTATACTTCTACTTTGGAAACTAGTGTAAATATTAAGTAATAGATGTTGTGCATTTATTGTGAATGGTTTGAGCCCTGTTTATTCAACTAACAATGAGAATGTATTTGAATTGTTTAGTTTAGCTATCTCTTTTATCCTTAATACATTGGTAGTTAGTATTTGATAGTTTCTCAAAACATACTTGTGTTTGAGTTAACCTACTTTCGCTGAAAATATTCGCTAGAGCTTTGTTTGATGGAAAACTAAGTTTATTCTTTAAATTCTGCCATTGTTGTTTAGTTATGCAATTTTATACCATTGTGCTCGTTATATGCTTTCGCGAAGTAATACAATGATTTCATTTCAATTTCTTTTTAATTGCAAATTAATAATAACAGGTAAAATAACAGAATAAGTTGATGATCACAGTGACGTAATTGTTATAAAAGGCACTAAATATATAAAGAATATATGATATATGTATTCTTACCATATTTTTCTATACTACTGAGGACCTTTCTTTAAAAAGCGAGAACAAATAAAAAAATCTGAGGACATGTTAGGGTCAATAAGTAAAGTAGAAGTTTCTTAATGAGTTCACACAAAATTTCATGAAAAAAACATTAATTTAAATGTAAAATAGAATAGAGTTCTTTTAGCCTTACCGTAGCCTTTTAAATAAGTATTTTTTATTAATTGTAAAAATAGTAATATTTAATTTTCATCTTTCTTTGTCAAATATCTAACTTTGCCTCTTTTCTGTTTTAACTGTTAACTGTAAGGGTTAAAAAATATACACTCTCAATATCTTTGAGGATACTTTGTCTTTGTCTTTGTCGGTGCAGACGAAAAACTTGTTTTAAAGAGTTTTTTTTACAAGCTTAGAGTTACAACCAGACGTTTTAAAGCTTAGCTCATGTTTGCCGTATGCAATTTAAAAACGGCTCCTTTAGCGGCAATATCTAAATTAGTTGAAGTTGGTAGGTTTTTTTCATTAAAGGGTCTATTAAAATTTGTTTTTTTTTATCGTAGACAAAGCTATACCCTTCTTGTTTTTTTCCATACGTAGGTGATCTTTAATGTTTCCCTGGCCCCTGTGCGATATTGGAAAAACAGTACCACACTGTTTACATAACACTATCTCACAATCACTTTTCAACTTTTTATACATTTATAGTCATTTTAAAGTTTTTCATTAAATGTAGACTTCCTCTTGCTCATTCTTAATACTAACCTAAACTCAAACGAGCTACGAGATAGACATATACGTAATAAGTATAATATGGATTGCGATGCGACAGTAAAAATGATAAACATTAAACTTAACAGGTTACAAAAACAGCTTCTGTACAAGTGTACATCTCTGAATTAAAGTTGTGTATTCAACTGAACTGCGCTACTCCATTGCGCATGACAAGTCAATGCTGCCAGTCATTAAGAATAAAGCTAAAAAGCGCTAAAACACTGCATCTATTTTATCAACGTTTTTGTCTAATAAAACTGCTAAAAAATATAATTTATCTGTGCAAATTAAAAACGCGTATTCAAGTTTTTAATAACTGCGGACATATTGTGTCGCAAACATTTTCGCGGACGAGGTTAAAAAAAGTAAACAATGATAGGTAAACGAGGACGTCTGGTAAGCCTAGCTTATAGGGATAGTCTATGTTTCACTATGTAATCATTGTTAATTGTTTATAAAGTTAGCTTGTGTTACAACTTAATTAACCAAGTTTAAATAATTTTAATAGTTTTTCGGTCCAGTTAACAGTTGGCATCTATTATTATTGTTTTTTGTGGGTTGTCCTTGATGATTACACAATAGTGGCTGTAAATTATACACTAAATATCTCTAAATTAAGTGGAAGGGAAAACTATAGAGATTGGGCTTTTGCAGTTGAGAACTTTCTTATACTCTCGGGTGTATGTAAGGAAGAAGTTCAAACAGATGCACCATGGCTAAAACTAAATTAATTTCAACGATAGATACACCTGTGTACATCCATATAGCCTAAATGATGCAACAACTACAGTAGAGTTGTGGACTAAATTAAATTGTTGTAAGGTTCTGGTTTTAGTAGGAAAATAGTTTATTGCTTAGTTTAATTTCAACAGGTTTAGAAAATTGTGATTCAATGGCAGCATGCGTAAATCAGGTTGTTGACACTCGTCAGAAATTGCGTTGTACTGGTTTTAATATTTTGATGACGAATATTTTGATTTTAATATTTGTATTTTGATGACGACGGATCGGGTCATTATTATTAGTGGGATTACCTGATAAACTCACACGGAAGATAAATAACCATTCTGAATATTCTTGGATTGTTACCACAACAGATTCAATGAAATAAAGTTACTGGATTTGGAAATATATGCCAGTAAAAGTGGTAGTGCATTTGCTTGTAAAGCTCATTTCATGGTAGTAAACAATTTAGAAGTAATGCATCAAATGTAAAAAAAAACTTAAAATGGTATAAATGTAAATAGACTGGATATTTAAAAAATAAATGCCCTAGTTTGTTTTCAACAAGCAATAGACCTAACATTAAACAATAAAATATTTTAGTGCTGTATTTTTTAAACAGTATTTTTATCAAATCAGATTGGTAGGTAGGTTCTGGTGCTAGTTCTCAACTAACTGAAAATCAAAGTTTAATTGTAAATAAGCCAGTACCTTCAGAAACAAACGTATAAGAAATATTTATCGCTAATGAAACCAAGATTCCAGTTACATGATCAGGTGCACTCATGATATAACAGTTAAAAATGTATTGTGTGTTCCAGATTGTAAAACACATTTAATAGTGTTCGTCAACTAATCAAAATATAAATTTTGTCGAATTTAATATACAGTGTTGTAAAATTTATAATATAAAAAAGAACTAGTTGCTGCAGCTCATTTACTAAATGTTGTTTACAGATTAAATATCGCAC
>JAGFPH010002155.1:187886-207651 GCA_018207615.1 Philaenus spumarius
ACAGTACTTGATTTTACTAAAGTTTTTATTCTTAAGTATACAGGATAAACATATTTTTGGTGTACTATGACATCCGGAGGAACGATTCTGATCTAAGAATACTTAATTCTACGACAGTTTATAGTTCTTACATATACAGGGTATACATATTTTGTTATACTATGACATCCGGAGGAACTGTTATACTGTTTGTTATTTTAACAGTACTTGATTTTACCAAATTTGTTAATCCTTAAATATACAGGGTATACATATGGTAAATTACTATGACATCCGGAGGAACAATGCTACTCTAACAGTACTTGATTTCACTAAAGTTGTTATTCTTGAATATATAGGGTATATATAGTTTTGGTGTACTATGACACCCGGTGGAACAATTCTAATCTAACAATTCTTGATTTTACCAAAGTTGTTCATTCTTGCATATACAGGGTACACATATTTCTATATTTGTTATTTAGTTACAGTTATATTTCGCTTTTTATAAATAAGTCTTTAAAAATTCCTGCAAAATCTGCAGAATTAAGATTAATTTAATGAGATCTCATTTTAAAAAATTTGGAAAACGGTTGACCCTAAAGGCCATCCATGTAACTTCCCGCTAAGTTTAATTACAACAAACAGTATTTTTGGAAATTATGAACTGCCATAACTTTTGAATGAATCAACCGATTTTTATGCGATTTGCGGCAATCGATGCAGTTTTTTTAAGTCCATTGAAAGAATCAACAACAACAAATTTTCAGATGAAAGTTTTGGAGAAATTGAGGAAAAACCCTTTTTTTATTTTCT
This sequence comes from Philaenus spumarius, assembly GCA_018207615.1. Taxonomy (NCBI): domain Eukaryota; kingdom Metazoa; phylum Arthropoda; class Insecta; order Hemiptera; family Aphrophoridae; genus Philaenus; species Philaenus spumarius. The sequence continues at coordinate 188,682 of JAGFPH010002155.1, forward strand.
TTCTTTCACGATATCTCGCGAATGAATGAATCGATTTTTATGCGATTTGCGGCAATCGATGCAGTTTTTCGAGTCCATTGAAAGAATCGACAACAAAAATTTTCCTGATGAAAAATTTCGGAGAAATTGAGAAAAAACACTTTTTTTTTCTTTCACGATATCTCACGAACGAATTAACCGATTTTGACCGGACTGGTAGCGATCGACGTCGCTTTTCAAGGTTAAAAGCTGATTAGATTTTGGAATTGATTGGTAAAGCCGTTTAAAAGTTATTCCAAAAAAACCTGATTTAAAATTTTTTTATTTCTTAGTTGTTTTGAAATTTCTCAGAACCTACCGGTCCGAATTAGTTGAAATTTTCAGGAAATCTAAGTTTGATTTCACTCTTTAGAACGCCGTTTAGTAGGATCCAATCGGTTAAGCCTTTCAAAAGTTATAAGCGGGTCACATACTTACATACACACACACACACACACACACCCCCACACACACATACATACAGACAGGGTGACACCCTCTCGGGAGTGGTCAGGGAAGATTCCTAGGACCTCAAAACGTCAAGATCTGATAAATACTCGATTTTCGAAAAACGGGGTGAAACCAATAACTTCCCGATTTTATAAAATTTTAAATTTTCTTAGCGGGAAGTTAAAAAGAGTTCATCAAATCTTCCCTAGGGACGATACATGTATTAACAGAAAAACACATCCTTTGCATTCCTCATCCAGTTAAAATCCGTCGATATACATGGCATGTAGTTGTACTAGCATACTTAATAAGGTTCACTCAACCGTTAATTTTCCTCAAATATTCGTCTACGAAATTCAGTTGCTGCATTACAAAGTGCAAGTTTAACCAATGTCTATAATTTAATGAAATTTCCTGCTGAAAGTTTCTATATTCGGTCGCCAGTAACTTTCCTAAAGAAGCTAAAATTGAGCTAAATTCCAAACACAACTTGTATTCGTCAAAGTTTAAGGCTAAAGTTTAAGCTTAAGGCTTGTCATTGCAATATACTGGATTCCAACATTCAATCTACTTTGGAAATTTAATCCATCTAGTAAAGAGTAACTTGTACACATTCGTATTATACTCATTCACAGGTAAAGCCAAGTCTACACTTGAATAGGACACTATGTTAGCGTGACAAATTTGTGTAACTTATGTCAGTAACAATAATATTTCCTACTTTATTATGCCATATCAATAAACTTTAATATGTATTATTATTACTAAACGAAAGTAGTGGTAAAAGTTTTTAGGTAAGGGTGTTCCAGGTAAATCTGTGCTACACTTAAACATTACACACAGCTATAACATCTTTTCGTAACAGTTATAATAAAGTTATAAATGCTGAATATTGCTTTAATTTTCCAGATTTGGCTTTTACAAAACACTAAACGATGTTATGAGGCTTTATTTACATGTTGGAGTCACACTGTTGAACTGTCAACATATTTTCTAACAATGTAACATCTCTTTTTACCACAGGTGATATTTTTACAATATGGGATTTTATACATTTCCATGGAACGTCAGCAGCTGTGGGCTTTATGCGCTCTCTGTTATTATGCAAGTTTGACAGTTCTTTAACCAGCCCGAGAATAGATCCTATGATTTCAATAATACCTCGGCACCTGATTGACGAGAGGGTATTAAATCTCTCCTGCGTCGTTAAATTGCTTCGTATTCGTATAACCTGCTCCTGCCGCCCATACTTCCGACATACTGCATCTCCCTGGTAGAGGCCGACAACTTTCATATGCTTCCTGAACATACTATGCTCTGTAATTAAGTTAATTACATGTATAAGTTGGATTTTCCCCAGTTTTATAAGCCTATTGATAATTCTCTTATCTTGACCATGGATCAGTCCCTTGTAGTGGGATTGCCCTTAGAATTTTCTCCAAAAATTAGAGTTGGTTTGAATACCCAATTCAGAGGAAAGGTTCTTACTCCGCGAGATGATACACATTGGTTCCGGACCTGTGAGTCTGGTGGAGATTCCCTTATTAGCAAGAAGTTAGTCTCTTCCATTACCAGTAATACCCTGGTGTCCCGAACACAGCAGAAGTGGACGTCACTGTGCAGCCAGCTTGTGGGGATTTTCGGGCAGTCCCATACGAGCTTTGATTTGTCTAACTCTTTAAGCGCTAATTTTCTATCGGAGAAAATGTTAACTCCATCTTAATATTGATGTGTATGGATGCCATAAGATAGTATATTTCTGCTTGAAATCAGTACAGTACCTACCTAAGTTAATATTGATATTCATCTTGGGTCTTACCCTCTACCAGACTAAAATCTGTTAGTGTATCATACCAGATATGTTATTGGTTTCAGTTCAGTAAGGTTGTCTCTATAGTGAAAGTGAAGCGTTTATTGAAACAATACTTACTAAACAAGGTCTTTAATCCATTACGATTTTAACGTGGCCAGTAGTTTTGCTTTCTCAGAATCCAGCAATCTGCCGTTGGTTTACAGTTTACAACTTATATTCTAATGTACGCTGTTGGTAACACAATTACTGTTACAAATGTAGGTAAATCTACGTTCTCACTTGAACAGACTATCAAGCAACACACTTCCGTGACATTGTCTAGTAACATTACTGCATTACTGTTAGTTCTAGTTTTGTGAGATTAATTCTGTACTATTATAGGTTGTACTTTAATATTTATTTATATTCAATTTACAAAAATACATCACTAATTTGACATGGACGAAAACGGATATGACAGTTACCAAATAATCACAATTTCTACAAGACAACCACCTTAAATTACAATATTTTAGTTTGTTTCAAATACTAATTGCACCGGCACTTAATAAAATTAGAAGAGAACGTAATTTTTAACATTTTATCAGTGATTTGTTAGCAATGACTTTAAGCCAAACTGTCCACTAACTAAAACGGATTATCTCGTGCATCAATATTTTATTCTGGGTTATTCCCCGAAGTTTTCATGCCCTTTGGCTTTATCAAATAAATTACAAAATGATTGTAATTTACTACTTTGTTAGTACATTCGTCTGAAATTATTACTTTGCAAATACCGACAAATTGAAGAGCCATTTAATCAAACTAATGCAATAGGGCGTTTCCTTTAAAGTAAATTTATCAATATTGATTTTAATATTGATTGAAGTATAACATTCATAACATAAACGTATCTATTTAATTGTTGAAACTTTTTAATCAAAATTTAGTGGATTATGTTATTTTGAATTTCATATAAAAAGCTTATTTTGGATAAAAGGTGCAATTTCACCTTATTTTGTTTACAGATTTTTTTTAAATATATTTCCAAAGCTTGCCATTATAACAAGACCGTTATAGTTAACACATTTACAAGACCCTGATTTTCAGACCATTAAAACTTATTAAATATCTTTATCTAAGATTGATGTAAATTTTATTTTCAATATTTTGGGAAGGTGGTCTAAATAAATTTAAAATGCACTTTAGTTGTGAGTTTTGGGTTTCTCTACCTAATAAACACTTATAAATGACTATTAGGTGTTTTTAAAAATAAAAAAAAAAACAGTAATAATATTTTGAATTCCTTGTATGAAAATGAATTTTTAATTATTTCAACTCAGTTTCAATCAATTATTATGTCCATTTGAGTTTTACTAAAAGTAACATAGGTATTAACCCTCACAGTGGCAGACTGCAGTCTCTCGGGAGCAAATGCAACCAGCTCGAACCTTAGCGAGAATTTGCATATATTTGCTTAATCGATAATTTAACCCACTTAAAATAATCCAATCGTAATAAAACTGGCACTATTGGAAAGAATATGAACTAAACTTTAATTTTTGTATTTACAACTTTTTCGTAAAATGTATATTTACACACGTAATCATCGTTTTAAAATATGCATATTTCCGCGGGCGAATCTGCATACAATTGTACTGTTATTTCCCACTTCTTCAACGTTGAAATCCCCCTACTGAAGTATTTATATCTAGATTATAAAACTACCATTGGATTCTTCAAGATTTTATCTTTCTAATGGTGCCTTCCAATCAGATGTCACTATTTTACTCGATTTGTTCATAGCATGTCTGTAAACCCTTGCGATTGGACAGGTTTTCAACCAATGAAACAGCCTATTTGTCAACAGATATACGCCTGCTCTATCAAATGTTTTGACAGATGGTTTTACACCATTTTGTAGAGAAAAGACAGACCTTTCTAACGGTAGGAATGAAACTAGAATAAAACTTTTTTTGTCTAGACAGAGAGAAAACTACATGATTAGAGCGATCTGTTGTGACCGATTGCTCGGTCTCGTTCCCACGTATTGCAAAGCACCCTTATTGTAAGACTTTTACCGATGGCAAATTGTCATTTGATTCATATCATTTTGTTATTCAAATAAAGATAACTCAAACACTTTTGTGAACTAAGGACATACAATTATACCGTTCCATTCTTTGATTTATCCTTTACACTTTGTAATAATAATGTTTTATTTTTGGGCAAAGCATATATTAGTAAATTCCGTTTAAATCTAAGCCTAGGTTTGTTAGCAGTCGTGTACTTGGAACATAAAAACTTTTTTTTTTCAAAATAATAAATTTGAAATTGATAAATTTTTTTATACAGTTCTATTTAGAACTAAATTACGAAACTTTTTTACTCTTACGAAAAAATACAAAAAAAATTTACTACTTGTTATGTAGGCCTAAATTTGAACTTTTTCCTTTCGTTATTAAACATTTGTTGTTACTTGAGCTAATAACTTTTACTATTTGAAAAGAAACTAATTTTTAGTGGCATATTTGAATTCTTTGAAGTTTCTTCTACAAAAAAGCTATTGAACACTTTTGTATTTTTGTTCATTTACTATTGTTGACGAATTTTTAAATATATGCTTGCAAAACGCAATAAACGGGCTGACCAATTTTAGCTTTAACAATGCCAGTTCTAGGGTTAAGAATTTTCGAAACTACTGAAGAGCATTTTTTAGTTTTAAAATATTGAGTACGATTTCTAAAAAAAAAATTTTAAAACGAAGAAATGTTCTTAAGTAGTTTCGAAAATATTTAACACCTGTGTTACTTTTAGTAACACTCAAATGTACATATTAATTGATTGAAACTGTATTAAAATAATTAAAAATTCATTTTCATAGAAGGACTTCAAAATATTATTACTGCTTTTTCTTGTATTTTTAAAAAACCTGATAGTCATTTCTAAGTGTTTATTAAGTAGAGTAAACCCAAAATCCAGAACTAAAAAGTACATTTGAAATTTCTTTAGACTACATTCCCAAAATATTGAAAATAAAAATTATATCAATCTTAGTGTCTTTAATAAGTTTTAATGGTCTGAAAATCAGGGTCTTGTAAATGTGTTAACTATAATGGTCTTGTTATAATGGCAAGCTTTGGAAACATATTTAAAAAAGCTATATACAAAATAAGGTGGAATTTCACCTTTATCCAAAATAAGCTTTTTATAAGAAATTTAAAATAAAATAATCCACTAAATTTTGATTAAAACGTCCCAACAATTAAATAGATAGGATTATGTTATAAAAGCCATTAAATCTAGATATTGTAGATTAATGTATACAATTACATGAAGTGTTTGTGATTTGACTAATGTAATCTTTATTTCGACAATCCAGCTTTTGATATTTGAAATTGTGTAAGATGGTCTATTTTTCTTTCAACAATAATAAGATGTAAACTTCTTTATCATCGTAAGAGAAATATATTTTTCATCAGTGTTTCACAAAAATTACTAATCTACTGTGGAATAAGGGTTGGTACTTTTTTTAGAATTATTTAAAAAAATATCTTTAAAAACTGAATACAGTGACAAAATTTTCAAAAAAGGAAATAACTTTTTTAATCTTTTTAAATATTCTTTTTTCCAACGATATCTCCACGATAGTTTCATATTTTTCCTGTATCGATTTTTTTATTTTTCTGTAGGTTAAAGGTTAATTTTACTACTGGTTTCAAAATTATAAAATTATTATAAACTTCATGTTGTGTTTTCCGTAGACAAATAACGGGTTATTTATTCGAGACAAAAATATAAAACACCTAAACATTTTAGTTTTTGGCCAAATAATAAACCCATACAAATAAAATATATTTAAATAAATAAATCAACATTTTTACAAATATTATAGACGCCGGTAAATTATATCGTTCAGAGGGGTTTCCCCTTGTTTTTATATATCTTTGAATAAATGTCTCGTAAAATGTTTAATAAAATGCATTCTTTTTTTATTTTAAGTGCATTACTTTTAGAAACATTTATTTGTAATAATTTTAAGGCTTGAGCATTATATATGCTTTCTAATAAACAATAACTGCTTTTCTTTTAGAAAAACTTTACACATTTTACACTAAAACTATCTTATAAGTTTTTAATTGTCTTCATAAAAAAAAATTAATAACAAAGAAGAGGTTGAAGGTAAAATTAAAGAATATTTTTGTGACCAAACAATTAGGGAATATATTAACTTATTTACTGACCCTACTTTACTGACAAACATGTAGTTAAACGGATGCAAGTAAAAAAGCTGCATTTCAAAATAAACACCACCGTTTCAAAACAAATTAATATACATAAACTATCTTACATGTCGTTTATCAATGATTTTGATGGAAATGATGAAAATATTAAATCATATTTTATTTTGCTTTTCTACTTTAAACCGTTTTTGTAATTTTATTTCGTTAAGTACAGGAATAATTTCAAACTATGTTATAACAAAATTTATATGTTTAATCAAACTTGCAATGAATGGTCATTCACCCAACTAAAGATATTCACAAACTGTATTCATCCACTAGCACCTAGTTCATTTCAAATATAGTATAAATACGAATTCAATTGCAATCAAATGTACAGACTATAAATTAATACTGTGTAAAGTACATCTTCCTTAAACCAATTCAAACTACTTCCAGTTGTGTTTCAATGGATATTCACATTATTGAATTTTATTTAAATCCAAACTTTGAAGGATTAACCAGTGTACCCTAAAAACCAGCCAATACTCTTACAAATCACTATAAAGATATGTTTCATAATAAGGCATGAGTTCACTAATTATCGTTACAAAAAACATATTTAAGTTGAAAGCAAAAGGACCGTTGATATAAAGCTAATTCAATAATAAAAGTTGTGTTAAGTTACTAACAAATTAATACCAACCTTCAAAGTGTCAGGACATTCAGTCTTTATATTTCAACATTTGAACATTTTCAATTTAAATAAGTAGTACAAACCAGCGAACTATATCAGTGTATACAGTTATTTAGAAGAATTTATAAATTTAAATCATCACATTATTCCATTAGGCCTACTATAAAATTTTATTCATCCTTGTCTTAATAATCAACCTTTGCACAAACTTATCAAAATAACTGATTACCTCATTAATTACCGCATTAAATTACCTCATATTAATGTAACCCCACAAAAAAATAAATGTAAAAAACAAGTATTAAAAACAAATGCTTTGTAAGATAATATCAATTCAACAAATAAAATCTTGAAGGAAATTTTAAAGTTAAAATCAAAATTGCTAAAGGCTTAAGAAAAACAAATTCCAAGTTAAAACAATAAAATCATTTCGAGGATTAAAATAATAATTTATTAGTTCTGTTAAATTAGCTAGACAAAGAATAAAAAAACGGCTAGGTGGCCACACGAAAGGAGAAAGGAAGTCTTAATACGGATTTGGCCTGGTTTTTCACCCTTTGTTTTTGCTGTAAGGTTTATTTGTTCCATTCCCTTCTTGTATTCCAGGCGTAGGTTTAATTATAGGATAATTTGTTACTTAAAATCTATCGCTAACCGAGAAATATATTTTATTAGTTTAAGGCGGAATCTAAAATACCACGTTGCGATAAAACAACCGGACAAGAGCAAATTTAAACTTTAACATTCCATAATCTTATAATACTGAACTACCGAAATATACATTTCTGGTATATACCAAAAAACAGCAAGAGGGAACACCAAAACTAAGTTTTACTATGCGCCATATGTATGGCAAAAAGACCTGTTTATCGTCAGTTTTTCACAAAATGTTACGCTTCATTGTTAAGTCTTAATTGGAGAGTTTTTGAAATTGTTAGCTGCCGTACTTTTGAAAATAAAGGAATCTAGATGTTTGACATATTTATGGTAATATCTTGAAAATGATTTATCACACAATTCTAAAAAATATTATTTCCTTAAATAGTGCTTTTTCAACTAAACACTAAAGCACATATCGTAAAATATTTTTGCAGTACCAAAATTGTAAACTTAAAATTTAAAGCAATTTAAAAAATATATATACTTTCAGATGAGAAGACCAAGGCATAGTAGCATTTATACTTATTGCTAACAAAATTTAAAAAGAATAGAAAGGTTTACAATTCAACGATGTACACAGAAATTTTAATTAGTTTAACTATAACTAAAACAAATAGGCCAATTTTTTCGTATGAGGCAGAACCTTAAAATAGTCCACATTTTTATAAAGAAAACATGAGAAGTGCAAATTTAAAAGTTAATATGTAAAAAACTAATAGCAATAAACTAACAAAATATCCATTGGTGTTATGTGCTAACGAAAAAGGGTTGAGGGAACATCAATACATAGGATTACTATTTATACTCCAAGTATATAGAAAAAAAATCATCTTTTTCGTCATTTTTACACATAATAGTTTTTTTAAATATATTCAGATGTAAAAACCAACGAATAATTGCATTATATTTATTAATAACAAAATTTAAAAAGAACACAATGGTTTAAAATGCAACAATGTAAGCAGAAAGTTGTTATAAATCAAAGAGATAACTGCGTTTCTTATCATAATTGTATTTCATCAGAATAATTTGAAGATTAGGAAAAATCTCTTCAAGGACGGACATAAATTAAAATTAAAAAAATAGAATTTCGTCCATAAAACAATCATGAATGTTATCTACATTCAGATAAAAAAATGTGTTTAAGAACTTGCCTATTGAGGGCACCAATTAGGTATTTGCAGGAACACTTCAGTAAATGATAGAGACTATGAAGTTGTTTGGCTTGGCTTTATTGTTACTTACAGTGAGTATGTACATTATGTTATGACTAGACTAGATGTTTATTATTTTTTATAAATTTTAATTAACTTTATATAATAAATTGTGTTTTTGTATGCCCCTTAAAACATGAAATAGAAACGGAAGTAATTTTTATTTTACAGTTTAAATTAAAGTTATTAATGGAAACATTATATTAAACAGCTGATTGCTAGTGGACATCTGAAATCAGCTGACGTAGGCCTACGTGTTTTATTACACTTTCTTTCAATTATTTGTAAATATCAATATTTTTCTCAATAACTTGAGGTGAGACAATTTAGATTGGTACAAAACTTAGGCATTAAGTGAACAGTTTTCACTTTTCTTTATTTCTTTATTATAATTCTAACATCTGTTATAACTTGACGTACCTTACATAAATAAAACAGCTGATTTTTATAAAAAGCTTGACGCAATTTTGGGTTATTCCTATCTTGAACCAACACACATTTCTGTAAAGCATTTTATTACCATAGCAACCGAGCAAATTTATAATCGATTTTTAACAATCAACAGGTACATTTATATATAAACATTTTATATTTCCGTTTAAAAAGAATCCTTCAAGAAAGTTATGTTGATATTTTGTGTAAACTTAACGATATTATTAAAAAATAAATACAATTTGAGCAAATCATTATAAACTGGCATTCAAAAACAATACTACTTATTTTCTCATTTTCAAACTGAAAGTTCAATTTCACATTTCACCCCCTCGATGAAAGTAACTAAAAGGTCAAAGCTTTACTTGCATCGTATTCGATCTTAACAGACTAATTTGATATATTTAAGTTTCATATTTAAGCTTTATGAGAGAGCAAAAGAAATCATCATTTATTTATCTGGATTTTATCGAAATATCATCCATCTTACTTATCACTTACCAAGCAAAACTCATAAATATCAGCTCTCTGCTTTGATAGAAATTTATAATGATACTAACCACCATTCATCGCTTAGATACAACTTATTGAAATGCAAGTAGTTTACTTTACTTATATTTTTACCTACGAATAAATGTGTCAAACATGGTTCTACCTCAGTGGGGAGTGTAAGAAATATTATTAATATGGGTAGTTCTTCACTTTTTACACCTTAGGTAAAAATGATCGAGTTACAAATAGGTTAATATTTGCAAGAGGGGGGGAGGTTGCTATTTTGTAAAAAGATTTTTTATGGTTCCATCTGATAGTAAGTAACAGTCCCCAGATCAGATTTTTCATATCTCTTTCCGCCTTTTAAAAAATATAAAGTTGAAAAAATAACTTACAAAATAACATTTTTGAGCGTTACGAAAAAGTGAGTTTGTTGGTTTTTATTTTCTTAGCAGAGTAATTCATGGTTTTTAAAAGGCTTTCAAACGATATGTCACAAGATAGGGGTTGACATTTAAAAAATAAAAGTTGCCCCATTTATCCCTATTTCAAAATGGGGCAAACAATTTTAAACCTCTTTAAACACAAAAACAAATGTTATAATAGGTATGTAAAGGTTTTACGTTAATATAACAATCCATTTAAATTATTTAAATTATTAGAGGATTTATTTTACACTCTGTACATATATATATAAGTAGACTCCAACGTATTAAACAAATAAAATTAGATAAATTATCTCATTTTTAAAATAATGTAAATTTAGTTTTTCTTAGTTTTCTTTCTATTTTATTTTAAAGTTAACATTATAAGCCATAATTTATTTTGGTATGTATAAGCTTAGATTGCTTATAGCCCTACACATCCATAATACATAGGATTTCACTTTTATTAATTTGCATGCAGGATAGACATGCTAAATAAATAATAAATGTTGTGAGATACTGGGTGAAGTGATTAAAACGAAGTGACTACTTAGTAGACACTACATTGTAGTAATAGCTTTAAGTCAAATTACTGTGATTAAACAAATGCTAACACTCCATAGTTATAACTACTCCAAGCAGAGTGTTACCCGGGAAAACTGGAGATACAATTATGACTAGATACAACTCCAGAGTGTAGCAGTAACTACCTTTCGATCTACCAACGCTCAGACCCCGCGTAAAGGAGTTGTCCTACAAATCAGATGAAACTAAAAATTTGACAACTCCTCAATTGCAAAGACTTGTATTTGCAGCAATTTGAAGTACAAAAACAAAATATAAAAAAAGAAAAAAAATTTATTACAAAAGTTAAATAAAAACTGGCCAGGAAAAGAAACACAAACTAATTAACCTTTATTGGATTTTTAACTTAATGTAAACTTATAACTTATGTAATCCTTTATCCCTTCTTTCCTTGTTAAGAACTGAAAATAAATTGAGCACAATTCATTTCTTGAATAGTACTGGGAATTTTTTTCTGTAATATAACCCATACAGTATTTCATACTTTTACATACCATATTTCAATGTCCTCTGGTATTCCATTCCGGAATCCTAGGTCAGCAGTACAACGGAAACATATTTCCAAACGTTGTTTGGTTATAGTGCTTTCCTCTAGTTTCTTAACTAGGTTGTAGAAATTCTGATGTTAAAATATATGTATTGACATCCTCGAATCGCATCAGCTCGTTGCTCAAAACTTTTCTTTTGCCATAGGCCCTCTCTTATAGGGCCTACAGACGATCAACTTGGTCGCCAACTTTGTTGTCAACAATGTTGTCGGTTGATGCAACATACGACACGAGATGTTGGCAACCAAGTTGCCAATCTCATTTTATTGATGTTACATTTGAGTCCGCTCACCAAATATTAACCCTACTGTCCCAATTTAATCTCACCTCAACATGGTCGACAACATAGAATGTTTAGATAAAATAAAACCTGAACACAAAATCTCACAATAAAAGTTATTGTTAAGTTATAAAAGTTATCTCACTTAGTTATTTATTAACATAGAATGTTGACAACAAAGTTAGCGACCAAGTTGATTGTCTGTGGGCCCCTTTACATGCATAAACATCGCCATCGTGAAGTTGACTAACAACTGACATAAATGAAGTGTACTCTTCCTATCACTCCAAAATTTTGGAGTTATAACTAAAGTTAACTAGACAAACTTCTTTTTTTATCACATCAAAAGTAAAGTTATAACTACCTGTCCGGAAAAACCGAGATACAACTAAGGGTTAAACAAATAAAAGAGCACTGTGGCGACAAAATCACACTGATTTGAATAAAACCCGAACCACAAAACAAGGAACAAAAACAATAACTAAACAACTAAATTGTAAGTTATGTTTAATACGTTAAACTAATGTACACATTTCGATGACATGGTCATCATCCTCAGAGGGTTTTAACACACTAAAGTATACAGACAATATTACAGAGCTATACCAGCCCTCCCCCCACTCCTCCCAATACATACCGTTCAATCCAAGACCGACCTGGTGGGGGAATGGGAGGAGCCACATTAAATCTACTACAATTATCTATTATTAACAATAAAAACCTATTTAACAATAAATTATAAAACTATTAAATACAAAAAATAACAAACTGGACTACTAAAACTAACTATAAACAGTCAAACAGTAAAAAAAATAAGTAAAAAACTAATAGGCCTAATTAAATAAATAACAAGCAAGAGAAATTAAATACTTAATAAATTAAAATAACACAACATTTAAAATCCAATATTAACAAATACAGATCAACAAAATGTAAATAATATATGCCTACGGTTTAAGAAAATACAAATACTTAAAGTTAAAAAGTAAATTGAAGTTAAACAATATTACCCATAGTAAATACTATCTATTGCTTAAGGTTCCTATCCAGTCCTAAGTAAAGAAAACAATGACGAGTTAGGAATAGGCCCTTTATCTGCATTTAATAACATATCATTGTCAGCCTGGAAATGGAAATGCTTACCAAGCTGTTCAATAACTTGTTTGAAGTCACTTCTTTTTTTAACTAAGGGGATAGTTGTAGCTACCTTTTAATCGCACTAAATGAAGTTACAACTCCGAAATACCAGAGTGGTAGCATCAACTATGGTTTAACCACATCACCCATTATGCCTACATCATATTACTAAAATAAATTTTAATGTTAAAGTCATTGATAATTTAATTATTTTACATGAAGCTCAGTTTTCGTAAAATTATTTCGTAAATAAGAATTATACAACTTGTAACTTGTAAAATAAATAATAAAATCATAATTCAACGTGTAAGCTTTAAAAATTATATTATATAGAAAACTCTCTAACATGTATATTTTCCTTGTGGTTTTGTTACAGGGGTTTACAGAGGGGCAGAACGGTGGAATTGATCCACAGTGTAACATTATAGCAGAGGAGGTACTTCAGCTAAAGCAGCCATTAATAGCTCAACTGAAAGCCTTTGTTGCTGATGACAAGTTTCGGTCTGTTTGGAATGATTTTTTTAATGATGGACACTGTGTATTATACCATTGTTTCAATTATGATTTCAACAGTTACAGAACCGAGTTTCGTAAGCTTGTAAAACCATTTGAAATTAAAGAAGAGATTCGTAATGCAACACTAAATGTAACAGGAATCAGTAGCTCACAAGGCCTCAAGCTGCGACAATTTGAAGAACGAAAACTTGAAATATGGCAAACATATTTAATATCTTATTCAGTTAAAAGTAACCCATTTCTCATTTTTAATGTACGCTTTGATAACTACGATGGTTTAGCAAATGCAAGTAGATGTGAACCTTGTACCGACGCTAACAATTTTTCCTCGAGTTTGTATAAAGAATTAAACGAGATTAAAGTAGGTTTGGCGATATTTCAAGAGGTTGCAGGATACAATGAAAAACGTCCTCTTATCATAAGCGACACAATAGATATACTGACAAAGGAGTTTGCAAACATTACACTAACTAATGAACAAATATTCGATTTCTACAAAAATACAATTCTATTAAGAGAAAACAACAGATATATATCTGACGTCGAATTGCGTTACGGCTGGTACTTAAATAATACGATTAGGAAATCTGTAAACAAATTTACCCAATTAGTACAAACTATTTTGGAACCCACCTGCATACATAACACTTGCGTTGCAAATGTTTTGAAGGACGTAGTTACACAAATTAAGCCCTATTTGACACCTATTGCAAAGACGCTGCTGCCTACGTGGAATTTTGATGAGATTGTATCTTCGTATGTAAAACCTAAAAACCAAACGGACATTCTTTAATCGAAATGTTTGAAGAAGGTTTTGCAGATTACAGAGATTCCATCCTTCCGCGATATCCTAACGATTATTCGTATAATGGTTATAATAATATGAACAATCCGTATTCAAATCACATAAGTTCTATTATCAACAAAGGATTTACAGATTTGAAACAGTGTCCAGATTTTGGATTGGTCTACGGTATCTCCAAGTTTCGTAATTTTGTGGATAAAGGCACAAAAGGAGAATATGGGCAGGCATAGTCCAGGTGATGGACTACATCATTACATATGATACTTATGATTTAACATAATAATCATATGTATTGACTTATCAGATTTATAAATCAATATATCCAGTGATGGTTGTGTAACTCTAGAAAATCTATATATTGTATAATTAACGTACACAATTAATTAAATAAAAATGTATGTCGTTGGACTTATGTTTGCTTTCCTTCGTATATTAGTAGTTGCCGAAAATGGGCAATCTAAAACAAGTATTACAGAACAAACAACAAGTAAGTGATGAAAAATATCAACTTTATTGGTTTTTTTTATGGAAGCAAGAAGTGCTACCAACATGTTTAGAAACTAAACACTTATCATCAGCTGAAACCTTATATAGAAAACTAATAAATGTTATCAATTTCAATATGTTTACAAACTGAACTGAAACTAGCTTACAATAGCTTAGCACATCAGGCCAATTTGTTTTGTTTGTGGGTTTAAAACTATGTTATACAAATCAACTTAATTGGTGTAACCAACTAATTAACTGTAGGTTAGACGTTCAGGTTATTTTGTGGAGGAGGAGGGTTGCAATTCTAGTATGCAAAACAACTTAATTGGTTTCACCGACTTATATATGTTTACAAACTGGAAACATACTGTGACTAGAGACTGTAAGTTATTACTTCAGGCTATTTGTTTTAGAGAATTTAAATTATGTTATACAAAACAACTTAATTGGTAACAGCACAGAAAAGTTATGCATTTAATTTGTGTGGGTGTAAACTTTCGCTGTAACCAACCAGACGTTTGTATTCTGTCATTGAGGTGGTGGTGTTTCGCTTTAAATAAATATTTTGACAAGTAAAAGACAAAAAGTAGTTTTTTCCACATTTCGGCCATCAACGTTTAGGATTAGTGTTTCTATGGGCGTAATTTTCAATTTGACAACATTGTTAGTATTACGATTTTTTAAAAGATTTGATTGCATTCAATGAGGTTCTTTTACGTTTAGAGTTGATATTTTACTAATCGATGTTTGTAAGATTTATAAACACTTTTTACATACTTCTCCCATCTTCTTGTTCATTTATTTTGTTTAGTATGTTTATTATTTGCCTTTTTGGTGTCATTGAAGTGTTTAGTTTGTTTTTCTTTAGTGCTAAAATAGCGAAAACGACTAAACTTAACCTGTAATTTTTGAGTTTTTTGCTCGTAATATCTATAATATTTATTTCCAGCGAAAATTATTTTTGTATTTGAGTCATTATAATGTGTATTTTCAAAACAAAAATACGAAAAGTTTCGTAAATATCTGATCATACTCATCTACATAATTACCATGACCTTTTGTAACATTTTCAGGAATGTCTTAAAAACTAAATAAAGTGACAGAATTCGCAAGAAAAGTAGTTTTGATAACCTTGAATAAAGCCCTACTGAGTGAACTTAGAACAAAGAATAAGAAAAGCAACCTGCTTACAAAATACGGCAGAAACATTAAGGGAATCCCTAAGTTTATAAAAACTGTGTGGGGTGGTTTTAAATAAAAAGAACATTGATTTCAATTTAAACATATTTTGGCTGAATTTTACCCTTGCTAGGCCCTAGTTTGAGAAATATTTGCCCAAGACATTATCTCTTTCCATTTACATTTTTTAACTTAATATTACAAAAATTGGGTCTGCGTCGGACCAGACGGTGGAAGTTATACTTCTTTGGCCATTCGTATATTCGTATACTTTCCTATAATTTATGGGGGAAAAAAATGTCCCAGCCGGGGATCGAACCAGGGATTTTAGCGTGGAAGTCGAGTGCGTTAACCACTCACCCACCGAGACTCTTGAGGTATCTCTTGTAGAGAAAAGGTATAAAAAGGCACTTTCCGGGTTTTATTCCTAACGCGTGACGCGGTTTCTCGACCGAAACCTCATCCCGATTAGAACGGGCGTAAAGAAGTATAAATTCAAAAATATCTTCATAAATGAAGTAACATTTAATAAAAATGTTGAGTGAGTTTAAGCCGAACGAATTCCCAAAAAATACACACGACTACTTACCATTAAGTCAACAAATAAGTTGGAATTCTATCCTTTAATAAACGTACGCCTAACTAGGTTACTTGTAACGTATCTATACTTACACAAATACACATTGAATACAAATCAGTTGCAAGTATCTTTTAAAAGCAAACATAAAAATCAAAAGCACACAATATTTTACGATATATTATGTTTATCGTAGACATGCCACTCAGTATTAACAACCCCATTTACTATATAACACCAAAAGTACATAAAGATGACTTACAAATTCAGAAAAATGTACGGTTACGATATTTCGACAAAATAAAAATGTACAACTTCTTGTTCGAATAAAATAGCACTTTCTAAATAGAAAATGTACGTCTATTTGAACATGTTTGAATACTGTCTACCATACAATTAAAAAATATAATTGCTAGATATGAAAATGATTGCATAACAATTATTTGGTTTAGGTACAAAAGTATTTGATCTATTTCACTACGGCAAAGCTCAATGCCAAAACCTTAGTGTACAATTTCTATTCAATGGACGGAAATTCTATAAAGTTCTTAATAGTGTATAGATAAATAGGATTATTTAAGTTCAGACGTACAAGCGATTTTGATGTGAAAATTTAATAAGATCCAATTAGAGCATTGCCTTTGGTCTGCTATAAAAATGTATCATACTTTAGATCTGCATCAAAAGCTGGGATCATTGGTTTTAATGACAATCTTCAGGAATTTAACGTCTTGTGACAGTTTAATCTTGTGTCGAGTTGAACTAGTAATTTTTCTATATTTCGATGACTTTCAAAGCTGTGATGGAAACAAAAAAATATTTTTAATTATTGTAAATTACTGCTAAAATGAACTAAACTTGGTTACGTTTTAACACAGACCAACGTTGTTAACAATTAAAAATGATTACAGATGGCGTATACATTTCGTACACATAGACTAGACCTAAATATTATCTTCTTTCTAAATTTTTAGCTACTTATATAACACTCTTTCTAGCAAAAAAAAACAAACTAATTATTACACAATATCAAACACTTTACTTAATATTAAGAGGAACTACACTCAGTCCTAAAAATTTAAATATGAAATTTTTCTGAACTTCGTAAGGATGTGGCAGCATTATTTAACGTCGTATACTCTTCTAAATCGTGTATAAAAGTATCACAAAATGCAGCCAAAAACAATTGCCGCCGAAAATTTCTTTAAACCAGGTTAATTTCCGTTTAACGCAGCTGTTTTTAGTATAATATGCACTCGTTGCTTAATAAATCTCGGTAGAAACGTAGTCTTTGTTTTCAATGAATCTGGACTAGAATCAACAAACTCCACAATGGCACCTTGATTAGGAACATCGACTTTATTTTCTTTAAAATACTGCAACTCCTCTTTCATTACCGGACTTCTCTTTTCACTATCTGGTCTTGATAATACTTCTTCAACACTAACTGGCTTACTGTAGTGTGACTGGATTTTGAACTAAGATAAGTTACATAGTCTTTATAACTTTAAGGTTTAGATTGTCTTTCTAACCATCTCACTATGTATTCTTCTCCACTCTCCCACTAGAACTGTCGTTTCTTCTTTACCACCTGCGAGATAGTTAAGTCACTGTGTTTTTACAACTATTAAATACTGTATAACCTTTGGAATTTTCAGAATAACCATCTAAAATAAAAATAAAATTATAGTACCTTTCTTCCAGTACGCCATACTAATCCACTGTTGATTTTAGTGATAATTTTAATCATTAAAATCAAGAGTGGATTAGTAAGACAAATAGTAGGGCTAATACTGGACAAATAGTAATATAATTTTATTTATAAATTTGTGCTGATCCGTAGGCTACAATGTTAAAATTAAAACTACAGTTGTTTTTTGTTGTTCTTCTTATCCCAATTTAATATCTTCTTTTAAATCATGTACCATAAATAATTATATTAATTCTTTAAAGTTTTTTATTAATCACTTCAAAACCCACCGCCATTGTCTGATCTAAGAACTTATTTTTTGGTGTTCAACAAAAATTTTAAAACTCATTAAACCATCAAAAATTGTGTGTTTATCTTTTAAGAAATATAAAAATACCATTCTACTAATTCATTTTCAAAAATAAGGAAATATTTAGAACGACAAATTGATTTATTTTACATGGAACCACATATATCAGATTGTATAACCTCCAGTAAATTTTTGCCCTTTAACCTTAATTTTAGAATCAAAATCTTGACTGCTTAACTTCAAAGAACACTATGAAATTTTTATTTCAACTTTTGCTATACCTGAAAAAGAAAGTCCACTTACCAATCCATTTGTGATTATTTTATTCATGTAACTGCTATTTATATGTCAAAATATACGATGCCATGTTTCGCTTGTGAAAGAAACTACTGTTACTAAAGCTAGTGCGATATTTAATCTGTAAACAACATTTAGTAAATGAGCTGCAGCA
>JAGFPH010002156.1:0-33153 GCA_018207615.1 Philaenus spumarius
GCCCTTAGATAAAGTTTAGATAAATTATACGCCCTTAATACAAAAAAATTAGATTAAATAAAGGAAATACATATATATTTATTTAAATTTGAAATCCCCTCCCCAAAAATCAAAAATCAAAACCCTCCGCTTTAATAAAGATTACAGATTTAATACAAAAGGTTAGACAAAATTACAAAATAAAATGACATACCATGGATTTGATTAGGAAAATAACAAACATATGTCGTTGGCCAACTGTAAAGCTAAAAGTAAATAAAATAAATATAAATAAATGATTATGAGACGTCTCTCTATATATATATATATAATATAAGAATTTCTAGTGTGTACAGCCCTGAGGGGCTATGGTCCGAAATATTGCTATAGCTGCACCGCCCAATTATTAAATACAAGCATATCCTATATAGTATTCATACACAAAATTACTTTTTCAAAATACAGCCTGTTTAATATTTAACACAAAAATCAACTGCAGATCATTGATATTTCAAATTAATCTCTGTCTATAACTAGAACACTGTAGATACAAGAATTTTATTTTATTTAAAGTCCTGTTGAAAGGTAGGCCTTTTCAGTAAGGCGTAGCTGTGGTGTAGCTTATGGCATTGTATGGGTTAATTATCCCCTGAAGTTGAACCAGTGTAACTACATAACACAAATAACAATCCTTTTTTAGAAAACTTGCAGCTAATTAAATAAGCATAAATCAGATAGTTCTTTTTGAGTTAGCTGTTCTAAAATTTGTAGCACAAGGTGACAAATTGCTACTTAAAGATTGTAAGAGTTAATACAACATGTATCATGTTGCATAAGAATGTTTCTACATGTTAACCAAACCACATGGCAACATAAAAATGTTCTTGTTTAGTTACATAAAATATATATCAGTAATATTATGCCTATAGCTCTTTAAAAGTTTTCAATATTCTGGTTATACTGCAGAAAACTACACAGTTACAGTTAATTAATACAGAACAGTTTAGGCTAGATTTTTGGTTTGAAATAGGTTAAGACTTTAGTAATACACAACATAGCATCAGCTTTAAAGTTTTTGTAGGCTGTAAGATTAGCATTTTAAAATTAGGCTGTAGTAAAAATGAAATACATAGGTCTTTTATTAAATCAAACAAAATGAGTTTGAAAAGTTATTCATAAGCCAACGGTGGAACTAACCTTATTAAATTTTACAAGTGAACATTTCATAATTATCAAGGTAAAGCTAAAACATTCTTACCTGGTATTCACAAAATAAAGGCTTATAACAAAGGCATGTCAAATAGCCTTGCGCATAACTCGCGACTAAAAAAATATAAGGAATTAATCCACAACATAATTTAACTATATCAGCGACATAACAAAAGTGGACTTTCCTGTAGAGGAAGCGATGGCGGACTCTGTTCTCGAATGTTCTAAAACGAAGCAAGGTTAACGGTCTAGAGAACAGCTGTCGTATAACTTGATAAGGAAAGGTACTAAAGCTGGATACCGTACGGAGTCGGTTCCTAGCGGAGAAAGGAGAAACTACTTGGAAAGTGTCGGTAAGGATAAATACAGAATGTAAAGTCGGAGACGTAACACTATGTAGAGGGAACCATCCATCAATGATATTGCATTTTCTGTGGGTGTAGTTTCCAGTCACCTGTCCTTTCAGCTCTGATGAAGTTCTTCATGAGAGTGCACATACGGAAATATTGAATCCAAAGTGCTGCAGTGAGAAGACTGGACAGCTTTTCGTCGAACTTGTTAGGGAGGGTCCTCTGCATCAATTCTCGAATTATAAGAAGCATAAATAACGATGTCCAGCGCAAACAGGTCTCCTTCTTCCAACCCGCAACAGATCAATGATGAGGCCACCTAAGGCTGCGTATGCAAGGTTATGCCCACGAACTGCTCTGACATAAGCATACCAAAACATTGAAATTATAAGAGAGACGAAAATTTTGAAGGCAAATTTTTCAAGACCAGATGTTTACGAATTCAATGATATAAAGTTATTCTGTTCAAAACAGGTTTGTCTAACCATTATACGATTTATAAATGTGACAAAAAGTGATTTGTTTCACCGAGTTTTATTACGCGCGTCAGCGGTTTAGAAAAGTAAAATTTCTAAACGATGATTACACAAGTAAATATATGTTATAGAAAAAAATTGTAAATACAAAAAATTAATTTTGGAACATTACCTTTCCAATGGTATTTGTTTTTTTTTTTAGATTGGAAGGTTTTTAGTGGTTGGAATATTCCATACAATCACGCGTTACGAATGTGTTGTCGCGGCACGGAGTGACTGCACTATAATGAAGTCTGCCGGTTGTAGGGTTAAAGAGGTCTGCACCACTCAGATGACCCACCCCCCGCGTGTTCCAACATGTCGATATTGATGAGTGATTACCATAATTACTGTAGAACTGATAGTAATTGATAGTTAAAGGTCCAAAAACTAAGGTTTTGGCCAATTTTTGCCATTTTGAGAAAATCTCTCTAACTTTGATCGGCTGTATCTCGGTTAATATTAGGTTTAGGAAAATTTTAAGGATGCCAAATTGTAGCAAATTTACTGCTCTACAACTTTTAAAATATATATATTGGTCGAAAACCGCTTATTTTAGAAGTTATTATTGGCAAAAAACCGACAAAAGTAAGAAATTTTTTTAGTTTTTCGGCCCCTCCCCCCCAAATTAGGACAGGGTCCTCGAGTTGGAAAACTTGACAGAGTCATCCCACATCACCCCTAAACAACCTGTAAAAGTTTCATTAATTTCGGAATTTTTTCCAGCAGACCCCACTTTTTTTGCTCTGTCTACTGGACTAATAGGAGATGTATTCCTTGAAGCAATCATCGGTCTGTCATTCGTATTTATTGGTTTACTTGTGACGAGGATCACTTTTGCTTGTTTACTTATACATTTTGTGATCATGCTTGGGTTTACAACATGAACAGTCAGTGTTACCAACATATAAATTTGTATTGTAACGCGTCATTTACTCGTTTTAAATTCTACTTTCTTGTGTCTATCTACGCATAATTGTGTAACGATTGATTTTATTGTATTCTCTTTTTGTTGGACAGAGTATGTTAGGATTTGGGTTGAATATATTGTGGAAACAAAAAGTTTAGAATTAAATAAACATTATTTATTTACATTAATAATGCATTATGATATAACATAATGTTTTTAGACATTTATTCCTGAGATTTATTCCAGATACCATGTCCGTTTATGAATACACAATATATAAAAATTATATTATTATTAACCTTTATCTTTATAAAAGCTGAAAAAATATAATAACTAAATAGCATTTAAGTAATCCTGATATATTAGTGTGTAATGTGTTTCAATATCACTATTAACATTTTATGTTGCCAACATTTATTTTCAGTGATTTCTCACCGACTTTGAAGGTGTTTTAAAAACATATATTCTGAAAACTTAATCATTTTAGACCGTATGTAAGTAAATTTTTTACCAGCGTTTACTTTTTGTTAAGAGGAAAAGTGAAACATCAAGGCCGTAAATATTCCCTACGCTGCAGGAGAGAAAGGTAAATCCCCACTCCTGCAAAACGTTGTAGGTACCGACCACAGGTGCTCAAGGCAGTGACATGCCATCAGAGCTCAGTCTCTGTTCCTCTCTCTTACAGCTTATAGCTAAGGTCTTCTCTAGGTCTTCTGTATATATATATATATATACGGGGACGGATCTAGGATTGAGCAAAGGAGGAGGGGCTAAATACCACCGGGGGGGCCCATCCCCTGGAAAAATTTTAATGCAGTTTAAGACCACCAAAATCATAACAAAGCTATTAGGAAAACCCCTTTTCATGATACTGTATCGAAATAGTCACTTTCAATATCAGCTGTGAGTACTGAATATAACGTTTTCTCGGTATAGATCGACAAAATCAGCTGGAGATTTGTGCCAATCTCTAAATTAGTTATAAATTAGTATAACACCAGTAGCGCTATCAATAATAATTAATTGTGATTTGAAATGTCGTCTTATTAAATTATTATATATAATAACGATTTTAAAAAACAAACAAACATGAATAACAATATAAACAACATATTGATACTATTTACAAGTAATAAATAAATAAACTTTTAACTGATTATTTAAAAAAGTGCATCAGTAGCTTACGTTTATTCATGTATCTGTTTAGGTAGTAAGTAGTGTATTGTGTTTATTAATATTAATGACAGAATAAAACACCAAAGACAAGATAAACTTTTTCTGAAAAATCAATGTCTATAATTTCTTAGAATTAAGGAAGGTTTTTATTTGTATCGCTATTGATATTAAAATCAGCTGATCTTAATAATTTCGTTAGTGTTGTAAACTATGTTGTCATTGTACACTGTATCAATTTTTGTATACTGAACTCTAAAAGATAGAATACGTACAGTAGTATGTGTGGCACTTCAAGATGTCGGTAGATGCCTTGCAACGATACAGTGTTGTTTCTTCAATGACTATAGCTGTGAACCACAACATGGTAGTATAGTTAGTAGACGAGGTAGGTATTGAATTAATCGTTTCAAGACCCAACACTGTGTACAGTTCTTTGCAGGCTGTATTTATGAGTTTTAGGCGTCCGTTGTGACTGTCACAGGATGTACATTGTGGTGCTGGGTTTTCGACAGGAAATAAACACTTATTCTTAAACACCTTGGTGAAATAGAAAGTCGGTAATACATGTCTCCAATAATCGGTTGGGTTCTACGATAGCTGAAACTTGATTGGTTATGAAATAAATGTTCAAAATTTAAGCTAATAGCTCCAGTGAAATAAAACAATAAATATTATCTTAAAAGGTTGGTATGACCGATTTTATCCCTTAAATACAAATAAAATAAACGCAAGGGCTACTTTCCTTTATGTAACACGTAAGAAACCACTGTCTACAATGCCATTTCTGAACTCTATTGGTATTATAAAAACTGTATAAAAAACTGTCTACCCCTGTTTATAATTTATTACTTACAATAAATGTTTACTGTTAGTGTAAAATTTCAGTTCTCTAGCTTGAAATGAAGTAAAATAATGAATATTTATTGATTTAGAGGATAGTATTGAATATTAAGGGTCTGCTCCAGTAAAAATAAAATGGATTTTTATCCCATTAGAGCAATGTTAAATTTCAAATCATTTATTTCGTTTACTTTCTATCATAAAATTGTTTGCAAGGTCTCATTTTAAACACAGTCACAATACGCACCCGTCTTGCAATTTATATTTTTTTAAATTTCTTTCATTTGTCAAGTAACTGACATTTAGTAAGTACAAAGTTTGAATTTTTTTCCTAACACAATAAAAAATTAGTAATGAAAAATAATTTGCAAGCCGGATCCGAAATTGTATAATGAATATTCAGTTTTTTTTCAACACTCAATTACAAAAGATAGACTTATAAAGAAATGAGGCAATGTCAAAGCGTTCAGCTGCAAGAAATTGCACTGTTTAGATAGGGATACAGTGATACCGGAAGTGCGTTTCCTGTTGCTTTCCCGTTTACTGGAGCAGACCCTTAAATCCTTAAATGCTAATAAATATACAGAGAAGGCTATACGGATATATATCACATAAGAAACTACTTTGCAAATTTCACCTCTCTCTACTAATAGAAATTAAATGTCTCTCTATTATATAAAAAAGTTTTTCTACTCCTTCTTCCATAACTATAAAGTAATAAGAATAGATTAAATATTAAATAAGAACAGTGTAATATGGGCCTAAAACAGACGCGCATGCATGGATTATAACGAGATTCCCGCTGTCCCTATCTACTATCTAGCGAAACCACCGCCAAGGGAACGGGTTTGGAAAAATTAGCGGGGAAAGAAGACCCTGTTGAGTCAGTAAGAAGAAAAATAAATGTAAATAAAATATATGTTAATACAGTAATCATATTGTTTGCTGTTGTATAAAATAATTTTTGCTATAGTATCGTAAAAAATCCTGGGCTCTATAACAAGGGCTATACCATGTTGATCATTTAGAGTGACCCAGTATCGATCGCCTATGACGTCACCATGCTGATACACACTAGCTGGTAATATTTCAGTAATGTGCGCGCAGTCGTTCACTCGCTGTTGTAACTCGGTGGAAAGGCTTCAGTAAAATAAAATTTAGATATTCTTAATCTACATAAACTACGGATTCTAACTGTATAAAAAACTTTTATTTTAACAGGTATTTCGAATTTTAATAATTGAAAATATTTTAGAGTTATCACAGACAGACATGGAAAAGTTACTAAGCGAGGAAATTTTTTATACTAAGCTTGTCCATTGCAATAATATCAAATTTTAATTATAAATTATAATAGTTTATGTTAAAATAAAATGCATACTTTTTTTCTAGCTAGCGTAATTTCCTGGAGACAAGTGATTTACTATATTACGTTAAAATAACAATATGTACATAAACGTTATTCCCGTATCAAACAACTGTACTTCAGTAGTGGCGGCAAGGCAACTCCTCGCACTCATTTAAAAAACAATTTCATAATGTAATCATTTTATTACAAATCGGTGAATTGGATAGTTTAGATCAATTCATTGGCTATAACTTTCCCGCTGGAAGTTTGTTTATAACCCAAAAATTAAAAATTTCCTCGCTTAGTAACTTTTCCATGTCAGTCAGTGATAATTCTCAAATATTTTCAATTATTAAAATTCGAAATACCTGTTAAAATAAAACTTGTTTATACTGTTAGAATCCGTAGTTTATGTAGATGAAGAATATCTAAGTTTTATTTTACTGAAGCTTTTCCGTCGAGTTACAACAGCGAGTTAACGACTGCGCGCACAAGGAGTCCACTGCTCTAGAATTGCAGTTATCAGCACAGTGACGTCAGAGTGAAACTGGCGGCACAGTGCCGAGATCAAAGAAACGGTTTAGCCCTTGTTATAGAGCCCTGGAAAAATAGAGTTCAAAACTCGTGTGATAATGTTCTTTCCTGGTGTTCGTTCTCTTTAAATTTGTAACATACATAATCAATAATTTTTTTTGACTTGATGACAAAAAATAATAAAGTTAAACTGGGCCCCCCGGAGATGGCGAAGCGATCGGAGGTGGGGTGGGGGTTGGCTACCGGAGCCAACAGGGGGCAAAGCCCCCTAGTGTACTCTTATTATTATTATTTGTTTAGTGAATCAGAGAAGTAACAATATTTATATCGTTACCAAACTTTTTATTGAGAGTTTTTTTTATTATTCGGTCTTCAGTTCCTTCTCGCTTATATACAATTTTTAATTTATTTACTTCTGAAGTAAACATAACTGGACAATACTCTTCAGTTAAAATAGGTTCAAATAGTTAAAATAAGTTCCAGAATATAGCGCATGTGTAACAATATTTTAGAAACGTAGATTTTTTATTTAGGATTTTATAACTAACATAAAATAAAAGTAAAAGTCAATTCAATGTTTTTTTTTTTTTTTTTATTGCATTCAAATCTTTCTTACAGAAACAAGTGCACTTTCAATGTTAAAATACGTACTTGTTAAGAATAAAACTACATCTATTATCAGCTTAAATTAATTAGATATAGTAAACATGAAGTTACATAAGAAAAAATGTAAACATATAACATGTAAAGCAAAGATGTGTAAATTTATTGTATTTCTAGAACTATTGTACATTAAAAAAAAAAAAAAAATACTAAATCTTGTATTGAAATATATTTATAAAAACAAAAACAATCACATAAAGGACTTAGGACAGAGTATAAATACCTTCTGCACCAAACAGTTGTTTCCCTGTAAATACAGATAACAATCAAAATCTCTTATTGTGAAACCTAAAAGTAGTATGAAACAATTATTTGTATTTCTAACTTTTTACTTAGGTTTTTGATTAAGTGTAGACCTGAGCCTTACTGGTTCTTTTAACCTTGATCGTAACTGCTGTTAGAAAATATAGACTACGAAATAATTTGATTTGAATATTTAACATTATTTGCCATCTTTCTTTTGAGGTTATTATTAATCCCACACCTTTATTACAAAAAAATACATAACGTATGTTTTTTAGAAGGTTCCATCCGGGGTTGGCGTGCGAAACAAGCAGTTGTCTTCCCAGTCTTCCCTAGTAAAACATACGCGTGTTAAATAATCCTATACAGTATTACTAGATTTATTTAATCCATATTTCTATAATTAATACAACGAGAAAGCATCTTCAGTTGGTGTAATTTCATTGAGACTAAGTTTACAAGTAATGCTAATTAACTGTGAAGGTGTTTCATTAATAGCCCACAATAAAGTAACCTTATATTTTACATGCATTGTACACCCACTTATGTAAAATTCATATTATTATCAACAATTTACTTATATTTGTCTGTAAACTTAAAATTGCTAGCTGCAATCAAGGGAATCACAAAACCAACATTTATTGAATTACAAAAATGTTTATTGACAACATTTCTCGCTTTTTCTGTTGAATCCTGCTAAATTATTTGTTTTTCAACTGTATAAAGATGTTCACTTAGTATCTCTTTTTAATTAAAATAAGTTGCTGCCTTAATATTATTAGTTCACTTTTAGAAGCGCTCCTGTTTGGGTTATGGCTTCATAATTAACCTATAATTCTAGTAAAATTGGATTTATAGTCAGGTAGATTGCATTATAGCATACACATTATTCTACAGAGTTATGTGCACCTTGAATGTTAAAATTCATACTTGTATCAACACAACTAAGTGTATCTTAAATGTATTCAAGTATAAAAAAATTTCTTAACGTATCCTAATTGAAAGATTAATATATAAAACAAATACATATTTATTTGACGTATTTTTAGAAATAAAACTAGGCGAGACCCTGCTTGCTCTGCATGTCAACCCCGGTGGAACCTTCTATACACTCAATCTTGTTATGTTTTCTTTGTAAAATAAAGGTGTAGGATTGATAATAACCCCAAAGCTAAGATGGTAATAGTGTTTGTTAAATGTTCTAATCATATTTTATAACAGCAGTTTTAATAAAGGTTCAAAGAACCATCAAGGATCAGGTATACGCCTTAATAAAAACCTAACCTAAAAGTTAGAAATACAAATAATTGCTTCAAATTTTGAAATAAACTGTTAATGAAAATATTAGAGCAAACAGCTGATATCTGTATCAAAAATAAAGATATTTATTTAGTACAGCACTCCCATTGCCGTACAATATTTAGTACTATCTAGTAGATATAGTTTGTGTTGTTTTTACGTCTAACAATGGCGTTGTTTTTCAAAAAGTATATAAAAACACTCGTGTATTCATATGATACTGTGTGTTAAAATTTCCAAGCTATAGGTGAAAAGCTTTTGGAGATTTAAGATTTTGAACAAACTAACATTTACATTTTTATTTATATAGATATACATAAACTGGGAAAAAAGAACAATCATCTAACTAGATCTCCTAACTGGCTTAAAAGAAAATTAATTATACTTTCTGTATTAAAAAGATGCTTCACTGTTAATACAGAAGACAAGCAAATTCTCTTATTGTGTCTTATATGTTTGTCTGGAATCTCAATAAATGGAAAATTCAGAATCACGACATTCAAATATTTGGTATATGGTGCAGGAGATATCACTCTTTGCTGAATAGTAATAAAACAAATTATTAAAATGTTTATTCTCGTTATTTTGTTTTCATTAATCCTGTAAAAATTCGTAAGTATAAAATTTGTATTGCCTCAATACAAATAGTTTAAATAAATTCGATTAACAAAATAATTAAATATACTTGAAAATGGCTAAATGATTACATTACCATGTTCACTTTGACATTACAGCAAAATATATCGTCGATGCAAGGTTGACTATTACTGGAATCAAACTCAAATTCCAGTCAAAGATACCGCACGATATTCCTGTTTTCTCTTGAATAAGTCGACGGTACATGCGGTTCATTGCTTTTTTACTTTCTCCCCCTATACCATAGTATATGGAGAAAGTATTGTATTCGTCAAAATTTTCGAGTTTGAGTTTTTGGTGGAAATATCCGTTTTGGGTCCCCCTGAACCTATAAAAGTGGTTTTCGGAGTGATGTCTGTGTGTGTGTGTCTGTATGTGTGTCTGTGTGTCTGTGTGTCTGTGTGTCTGTGTGGATGTTATCAGACCTAGAGCTTAAACCAGTCGTCCGATTTTGATGAAATTTGGTATGGAGGTACTAATCTACGGTATCTCCAGGCGTTTTTTTTCATTTTTGTGAATTTTTTATTTTTAAGGGTACTTTTCCCATAAAAACCCTTAAAATAACGGAAAAATCAACTTTTCTCAAAAACGGCTCTAACGATTTTGATTAAAATTTTATAGTTTATTAGGGACCTAACGTACTATCAACTGTAAAATTTTAATCAAAATCGTTCGAGCCGTTTTTGAGAAAAGTTGGTTTTTCCGTTATTTTATGGATTTTTATGGGAAAATGACTGTTAAAAATAAAAAAATCACAATAAAGTGGTAATAGTATTTTTTTATTAAGTTTCTATAATGAGGGAGAAAGTATGTGTCAGTTTCCTGATACCGTTTATTTGTATTTCTATCGTCAATCGTTTCCAAAGCCTCAATACATTGTAAGCCTCAATTTTTGTATTCCGAACTCCAAAATTGTGCAAGCTATAAAACTTACAGTAATAAGGGTAGCTAAAGTTACAACTGCAATTAATGTAGTTATAACACCATTCAGGTCATTGTATTCATTGTACCAAACATTACCAGCTGTGAAACATAAAACCAACATCCCAGTAGAGTAGACGAGGTAGGTATTGTAGTAATCGTTTATAAGACCCAATACTGTGTACAGTTCTTTGCAGGCTGTATTTATGAGTTTTAGGCGTCCGTTGTGACTGATACAGGATGAACATTGTGGCGCTGGGTTTTCTACAGGAGGTAACACTCTAATTATTGTTAACCACCTTGGTGAAGTAGAAAGGTCAGTAATGCATGTCTCCAATAATCTCATACGTTGATGAACTGACAAAACCAACAAGTAAAAGTTAGTCATCGTCGCCCAAATCATTCCGTTGAAATGAAGAAAGATTAAATGAATAACATATGTCAGAACATAATTATCTAGGAACGAATGAACTCTCGTAAAAGTACAAAGCAAGATAAAGACAATTACATTCCCAGCTACAGCTGTGTTCGCAAACAACCTCCATTTTCGATGCTCTACGAAGTACCCCAGACGTTTTAATGTACCATCAATACTTTTTATATTCTCAAACATATCAATGATCGGTTTGTAATGGTTGAACGATTTCCACAACAGATGCAGGGCGTTGGATCGGTTCAAGATTTCTATACATAGTAGAGGTTTTTCCAGAAAGTCTGATTGTATAGCTTCATAAAACCTAGAGCCTAAGACCAAAGCACTTGTAACAATGAGAACGCAGAACAGAAACAGTGAGTAGGCTGCATAGATTTTGTTTCGACATTGTTTTCCGAAAGAAACGACACAGGTTCCGAAAAATATCGACATTAAAATAACCGGTTTAAAACTCCACACTATATCTTGAGACATTTTCATAAACTAATTGAGTTTGTTTCATTGCCGTTGTCATGGAAACGGCAAGTTAACGCTTCAGTACAGCCAAAGAAGACAAGGTCAAGATGTATCAACGTTATAGAAGAATATTGACTCGTGTATTTGTACAGTATTATTTATATTTGTATAGTAATTACTTTAGCCTAGTGTATCTACTTTGGATCAGGATATATTTTAATTTAATAATTGAAATAATCATTTAATGAGTTTATTGTTCAGCTCAATAATGAATTTTTTGGAGTAGGTAAAAGCATTTCTGGCTTTCTTCAAAAACCTATGCACCAATCAATATAATTAGTATTACTTCACTTCCTTCTCTCTCCTTCTTCTCACCTAATAAGATGAGATAGACTTATTCAGTAATCCCTCTGAACCTTTACAAGTAATGTCCAGGCTGGGCTAATATTTACCTTAATAATTTTAAGGCTAATTTAAGGCTTGTCTGGTGAAGCCAACTTTGACTTGGAATATATTCTGGTAAGCTAAAGTTAAGTGGAAATTGTTTCATGTCAAACATTGATGGGAAATACTTTAGACGTGCCTCCCATTTCGGTCAACTCAGTTACTGAGTGACATGATCTTGCAGGTATAATAGAGCAGACTTTATTTTAAGGTTAATTAACCCATTTCATCCATTCGACTTAAGTAATAAAATTGCAAATATTTATTAGTAATAATTAAAATGAATAATAAATCATTTTGACTTTATAGTTTGTAGAAATTTAGTCTAATTTATGTGTACTGTAGCTACCCCATTTAAATCTATTTGTTTGTAGTGACCATATTATCTAAAAAGTACTGGTAATGATATGTTTATATTTTGAAATTTTAGTAAAATTAGTTGAGTAGTTTTTAGAATATAGAAAAGTAAGAGTATATTACTATTTAATTTTAAGGGTAGTTATTGAAGTAATTCCTTGACTTAATTAATCAAATTGCAAATAGTTTTGATTATTCCAATAATATTACATAATTTTAGCTTTATAGCTTGTAGTAAGTTAGTTTAATTTATATTTATTATATAGAGGTTGCAGTCCGTTTTCTACTCCTAACACTTAATAACTGTAATATTTAGATAATCGGTCGAATAGTTTTTGAGTTTATATAGAGAATATCTTGGGCTATTCGTCTGAATTATTGCTTTAATGGAACCATACAAGTTTGAGCTTCTGTTGGTTAACATATGTGGGCCTACTGTCGATGAATACTTACTGATTTTTAAAGTAAACAAAACTATAAATTTGCCGAAATGACTGTATTTGAAATATTTGGTATCAAAATTGTTTATTTAATTAGTCCTATGATAAAAATTTAAGATTTTTTGTTTTGTTTCCAAAATTTATTTAAGATCTTTGGTTAAGATGTATAATTGTAGTCTCTGATGGAATATTTGTAGGCCTAAGTAGTTTCTTCCGAAGATCGAAGTGAACAACTAAAATTGTAACAAATGAAAATTTTCAGACGTCTAACCTCAAAAGAAGTTATATAACAAACATTAGTTCTATAACACATTTAAGCTTAATATTTTGAAGTGTATTTTTCCTATATGTATGAAATTAATCTGCTAGTGATTTTCACGATATCTTAAGAGTACAAAAATATATTTGTTTACGTTTGATAAGTTGAAACGAGGAAGTTGTATTGTTATACCATACGTCACGTGATATGTTGACATGTTGTTTACAATAATAATAACAATAATAAGAGATAAACAACGATGCGATACAGACAGACTGACAAGTTTAGCTATTTTGTATCTTTTGAAAATGTACCATTCAACCTTGTGCTTAGACCTTAATCGTGTTCCTGTAGTGAAACTCTGATTGTAATTAAATAAACTCCATCTTCTAACTACGTACAAGTACTCGCATGGCTACACGTTGTAGAGACATTTGTCTTCACTAACGGAATGACGGTTAAGAGTTCACCCCTTCCTCGTGACGTCACAGTGGAATGTTGGCGACACAAAGTTTCACACTGTTTAACACCTAAACTTAAATTGCTTTTACCTGTGTCAAACATTCTTCGTGAAGTTACACGGTGGACTGGAAACTGTACGGGACAGATTTTTTAAGACAAGACAAAAGTGGAATCATACATAGAAGTATTTGTTTAGGCAGGGGGTACATTTTACCCAGTAAGGAATTTTCATTGAACTCTGGTTCGGCCAGGCACTATGTAACATGTCCAAAGGTTATGTCGTCAACTAACCAATAGCGATAACCGAGTCAGGAATAGAGCATTATAAAGTAGCAATTGAAATTAGCGAAATAAAGTGACGGTTTCCAAACACGCACTACTTTACAACGCACTATATAAACGCATATTTATTGTAAATCGTACGCAATTTTTGATCCACTGTAGCTTTTGTGCAGACTACAACCACATATATCCTGTGCTTTCGGAAATAGAAGAGTTAGATAAAGGCTGTGGCATAATTTTATTGAATAAATATCACAATTATTAAAAAAAATAGTTATGATTTATGAAATCGGAAAAAAGGTGCATGGTCACGTGACTCTTCTCAAAGTCAGCCAACCTAACCAAATTAAAATATATATTTACTTAAAAAATATAAATGTTTTGTTGGTTATCGAAAAATTGGGTAATACTTCGGGAGTTAACCTAAAAAATTTGGTATAATTTGTGGTGGATAACCTAAAAATTGGGCGTAACTTTTTGAGTAAAACGAAAAACGATGTAAAATTTTGGGGGTTAACTTAAAAGTTGAATAAATATTTGGTGGTTTACCTAAAGATTGGGTAAATATTTGGTGATTTACCTAATAATTGGGTAAATATTTGGTTGTTTACCTAGTAATTGGGTAAATATTTGGTGCTTTACCTAATGATTGGTTAAATATTTGGTGGTTTACCTAATGATTGGGTAAATATTTGGTGGTTTACATAATAATTGGGTAAATATTTGGCGGTTTACCTAATGATTGGGTAAATATTTGGTGGTTTACCTAATAATGGGGTAAATATTTGGTGGTTTACCAAGTGATTGGGTAAATATCTGGTGGTTTACCTAAACGTTGGGTGTGTAACCTAAAAAGTGGGTGTAACTTTAGAGGTTAAAATAAAACTGGTGTGTACATTTTGGTTTTAACTTAGAAATAACCTATAACTCGGGTTCAAGCTATAATCAGGGGCTATGCCTACGAGCTACATTCAAAATTGAAAAATATTCGTAATAATAACTCAAAAACTGTTATACTTGTAGTTTATTTAGACATGTAACATTATTTTTTTAATTAACTGGGCACTTTAGCCATACACAATGATTTCTGTTAACACTGCTTGCAATAAATTCAACGCCTTACAATCTACAGGCTACGATTCCATGTTCGTTCTCACAGACTGACAAGAACTAAAACTCTTAATAATTGAGCGTTGTTTGCAATTTGGTCTACACTTCCTGCTCATTGATCTTGCAATACAGTGTCACGTTAATTGATTTTCTGATCAACTAAAACCACTACAACTTCATCTGTAACGGTGGCATTGTACGTTCCACGATATTCTGCAACAATTTAGTCCCGATGACTTCCAGGCGTGTTTATGCAATGTCGGTACACACTGCCAGTTTGGATATTGCATATACAGGGCCGTTAGTTACAAAATATGAGCGCGAATATTTAAAATTGACATATTTTTTTATTTGTAATCCGATTTATATTAAAGAAACACTTAATGTGCTTATCTCAATACATGCATAAAAACATATCAAAATTGGTTCAGCAGTTGTGGAGATTAGTGTTTACAGACAAACAGAGGAAGTTTTTACGATTTTGTTATTTGTATAGATATACAGAGTATGTTGTTCAGTTTGACTCAGTATTATTAGTTTAAAGCATATAACAATATGGCAAGAAAACAGCTCCAAGTCAAGTTATAATGTTAATAGTACAGGTTTAAGAACTAAAATGGTTAAATTAAGTAAGAACAAAACGCTAAACCCTGATTGTGTAAATAAATACTGCGCATGCCCACAATCACATTTATAGGCTACTGCAAAACATAAAATGATTTAAATGTGGGAATCTATTTAAACAACAAATTCCAATTTACTTGACTTACATGTAGTAGCTTTTAGGTTGACCAAGTCATTAGTTTTGAAACAAAAGTTAACAATTATTATTAACTATGTGAAATATATACAATTTAATTAACATATATAATATACAGGTTTTAACTTGTTTTACATGTATTTAATTCTATAAAAAATAAAGGGAAAGTTTTATTTGTGAAGTGCTTGAAATTTTAACAAAATTAATTAATTTAATAATACTCGCAAATAAAACTTATTTTCTGACTATATAAATTAATATTTACGTGGAATAAACTGAAATTTATCGCGGAAAGTTAAAACTTGTAGCCATTGTACACAAATTAAACAGATAAAAAGGTTTAGGCATCATATTATGTGCAGAAGATGTCAAATGTCATTATAAACTTTCCTGGTAAATTATCTTTTAAATAAACATTTAATAAACGGTTGATCTGAAAAGCTTAGTTAGTTGTTGTAGCATTCTGGATTTTTGTTCCCAGTGGTTCCAGCAAGATGGCGCCACCAGTCACTCCGCTGTAG
This sequence comes from Philaenus spumarius, assembly GCA_018207615.1. Taxonomy (NCBI): domain Eukaryota; kingdom Metazoa; phylum Arthropoda; class Insecta; order Hemiptera; family Aphrophoridae; genus Philaenus; species Philaenus spumarius. Next base: position 16,148 of record JAGFPH010002156.1, read on the forward strand.
CCACTCTGTTGCTTTACTTGAAAGTAAGTTCAGCTTTCAGATAATGGAAAATAATTCACTGAGGCTCAGTAAAGAAATGCATTTTTAAATTTCATGAGATACGAACAAATGCAGAATATTAGGAATTCTGGTTGAAACGCAAAATCTAGATTTACAAATTCATTAACTTTTGGAACGTTTTTCAAAATTCTAATCGCAGAGTACTTGAGCTCTTGTTTATTTAACTCTTTTTGTCTAATTTGTTCTTACTTTAAACCTTGGTTTAGTTTTTTACGACTTGCAATTAAATTTCACCAATGAGGGAGGTTTCTTTGTCTGTATAAAATGGAGAATATTAAGAAAATGGATATTACTTTATCTCGCTTCAATGTTGGTAGTAACACAATTAATCTGTTTCTTTAATGTTAACGTTTTGAAAGACTTTTAAATGGAGCCTTGTTTGCTGTAATCATATTTTAACTTTCTTTTGGTCTAAAGTTTTGATGTGATTAATGCTGTTAATGTTCTTTGCGGTTAGATTGTTACTGTTTACAACATTTCAATAACGTTTTGGACGTTTTCTGTTTAAATGTTTTGGGTGAAACAAATTGTGTGAAGTAAAGTTATTGGTTTCTTAATAAATTGGTTCTGCAATTATTATTAAGATCTGGTTGACTATACTAGTTTTGAGAAAGTTTAGTCAATTTTGTTAAGAGGTTCAGTAGAGAAATGCATTGGTAAACTTCTTGAAATACGAAAAAATTAAAAACAGAATATTAAGAATTCTACGTAGTTATAACGCAAAATCTAGATTTGAAAATTAATTAACTTTTGGGACGTTTTTCAAAATTCTAATCGCAGAGTACTTGAGCTCTTGTTTATTTCTCTTTTTGTCTAATTTGTTCTTACTTTTAAACCTTGGTTTAGTTTTTTACGACTTGCAATTAAATTAAATGAGGGAGAATGTTATATTTTCTTCTCCATAATAAAATGGAGAATATTAAGAAAATGGAAATTACTTTATTTCGCTTCAACGTTGATAGTAACACAATTAATCTGTTTTTTTAGTGTTAACATTTTGAAAGATATTTAAAAGGGGCCTTGATTTTCTGTAATCATATTTTGACTTTTTTTGGTTCTGAAATTCTTAGGTGATTAATGCTATGAAAAAAGTTTTTTGCAGTTAGTTTGTTTCTGCTTACATCATTTCAATAAAGTTTTGGACGTTTTCTGTTTAAAATGTTCAATTGCAGGTTATATTTCTCTGATTATTGAACACAATGTTTGTGTGTTTGTTTAGTTTTGTTGAATGGTGCATTTGTTTTAGTGTGATAAAACAAAACAATTTTAATGTATAACGTTACTAGCACGGGTACTATATGATCTCATGAAAGAATGATGTGTCAGGTCTCTAGCTGCACAGTCCTTTTCCTGATTCTAGACCATTCAAGAATGTTCTCAAACGTTCCGGAACAGGAAGTATGATGGATCGGAACAGTCTGAAGGTCACTCGAACATTCTGTCTGTAACATTCTGAATGGAAAATTCTGAAATATTCCAAATCCTTCTTGGAACATTCTGAAAGTTTCTAGAACATTTAGGTACATTCTGACCAGTAACGGCACTTCGACACTAGACCCAGTTGCTTCACAGACTTACCATAAGAAGTCCATCGGTGAGATGTTAGCTTTTGACACCCAAATCTCCCTTTATAGTTGGGTAATGTACCATACCATGCAACCTTCGTGGGACAGCGGGATGGGACAGCGGGGATGGGACAGCGGGGATGGGACAGGGGGATGGGACAGCGGCGATGGGGCAGTTTCACTTAAGAACAAACTACGCTTACATTTATTAGATATATATTGATTCGTACAATGTGTCCCTTAGCAAAGCTTGGCAATTTCAGCAATTAATAAACCGGAGAGTATTAACTTGAAACATTATGGCTGTGATATATCGCGGATTGGTTTCTTTAAACTGGTTTCGCCGTTTAATTTGACAAACACAATGACGTATCAATAATACTTACAGGCGATAGATAGGTTAGCTTGATCATTTCTCTTCAATAAAGAGGAATCAATTTGAAAGGGAGAATTGCATTAGGGAAAGTACAGTGGCTTTGAAATTATTCAAATGGACACTAACTTTATGAAATATTCATCCACGTTATAAAAGTATAATTTAGTAGTGAAGAAATATACTATTTTGTTGGGAAAGATTATATTGTGTCGTCTTGGTTTTTTTATGTAGCCTAATTGTTTAAAGAACTGCATTTTACATTGATAAGGTTCATTTACTGAAAAGATATATTTAATTTCTGGTAACACATAGTGAGCGCAGCCTTATTCATAACACTAATAAGCGCACGATTAGTAAGAACACCTCGACAAAAAAAAAACAATCATGTGAGTAGCAAACTCACAAATAATATTTTCCGCTTTGAGATAAACGAAACAGCGCGTGTGGGAATGAAGGTTGAAGTGCGAACAAATTCTATTTCGTAAACTTAGGCAGCTATTCAGCACCGTTGTGAGTAGACCAAATTCCCGAATAGTCTGTTGCAACCCTGAAACTTAATTTTGGAAATTCGTTCAACTCACGTCTGCGGTTCTTCTGCGTGATCGAATTAATAAAACTGCAAACAATTATTCAAATTTAAATGTCCGTTATAAAATAGACTAATGGAAAGAATCCAAAGAATTGCTGATCTATTTGTATAACCCTTGTTATTACATCAGTTTTGTAGAAAATATAATAAAGGCACCTCCGTTGTAAGTTGGACGTCAATAAAGTATATAGTGCTTGTTATTTTAAACAAAATATATTAGCATTTCATACAGAAAATCTATTATTTTTTCCTTTAGAATATTAATTAAGCATTTGTAGTATAAAATTTTAATTACTATATACTTGTTTGACAATCGTACTAAATTTAAATTTATTCAAATCTAAAAAATACAAGATTTATCAGCAAAAGTAGTAAAAGGTTGACATGTAATGCAAAGATTTGTTTATTGCATACAAGTATTTCTCACAAAGACTTAAAAACTTTTAACAATAAAACTACTTTAGTTATCATCTTAAATGTATTTAAATCTAACAAACATTAAAGTTAAAATTCATGATTGTTAAGGGGAGCAGACCTCCCTATCTTCCGCCATGTTAGCTTATGTACCTTTTTTTTAAAAAAAACATTAGAGCTAGAGATCTTCCTTCGTCAACATTTTCTTCCGAGGATTTTGTTTTATCTTAATTTATTTGTTCGGTAAAATTTTTTTCATAAGTACACGTTTTTTAAACGTAAAAGTTCCCATAAATATTTTTTAATTTTGGTTTTTGGGTATTTATAAAAACCAACTGGAGTGATTATGTATAATAATGCCCTACACGTGTGTGAAAAGTTTCAAGGTCCTAGCTTTAACGGTTATTGAGAAAAAGGTACATTTAGTAAAAAAAACACTGTTTTCGGAGAAATGGATTTATTTACAAAACACAAAATAAAGAATCATATCATATATGATATGTAGCAATATCGCTCTTGCATGGTTTCAGAAAAACATTTTTCTCTTATCTAATGCAAACGAAATATATCTTATGTTATATATAAATTTACAGAGCAGAAAGCAAGCTACAATAGTCAATAAAAATTAAAAAAACGATTTAAAAACATTTGTTTGAGGTGTGCTCCCCTTAACATTAAATCGGTGCGTATCTTAAATTTATTCAAGTATACAAACATAAGTTAACGTAAAAGTTGTAAAAGTGTGACTTAAAACAAATAAGGGTTTCACCTATTTCTAAATTTATATTCTAATATAAATTACTGGGAAACAAGAACAATGATCTAGTTGGTTTGAAAACAAGTTGAGGAGTCTATATTAAATAGTTGTTTCAATGTCAATATAGAAGACATACAAATTCTCTTATTGCCTCTAATATTTATGTCAGGAATCCAAAAAAATTCCAAACTCTAAATCACGACATTAAAGTATTTGTTCAATAGTGCAGAACAATCACACTTTTCTAAACAGTAGGAAAACGAAACGTTCATTCTCGTCGATTTGTTCCAATAATCTTGTAATATCATCTTTCTTTTTCGTCTTTTCTTCTACTCGATACGAACGTTGTAAATAAGTTAGGTTTAAAAAATTAATTTAACACTGTAAGATAATTTGCAACAAAATTTTAAAAAGGCTAATAATACTGTATGACTAAAAACACTGGAATAATTTGATTAGTGTATGAATTCAGTTACCGTTTACTACATACAGTTAGTTTAGGATTGTCTGTAGATAGGACTTGTAAATAGGTTGTATTTTAATAAATGAGCAGCGTTAGTTTTTGGAGCAGCCTTACATTGACGTAGAATATAAAAGTTTTATAATTTAATAATTTCTATATAAACAATTAGCTATTTCTTTAAGTAATAGTTCTGAAGATCGACTCTATATCTGTTTTATCTTTAAGAATTTTTTATTAATTTAATTGTTTTTCTATTTAATAATAAAATTTTGTTTAAAAATATATACATATTTAGTTTGTTCGCGGTCCAGAAATTATGGTTAGTGCTGGTATAAATTCAACAACAATTATTATTTTTTTAATTGAACTGTTATGGGGAACAAAATTATTTAAATAATGTTTCTTATATTCTGTAAAATAAAAATATTGTTCGGATTTTAACAACACATTCTTAAAATATAACTTAATGCTTGCATTACCATGTTCACTTTGACATTACAGCAAAATAAATCGTCGATGCCAGGTTGATTATTACTGGAATCAAACTCAAATTCCAGTCAAAGATACCGCACGATATTCCAGTTTTCTCATGAATAAGTCGACGGTGCATACGGTTCAGTGCCTTTTTTGTATTTCTGTCTTCAATCAATTCCGAAGTATTATCCATTGTGATCGTCAATTTCGTTATTCCAAACTCCAAAAGTGTGCAAGCTACAAGACTTACAGTAAAGTGCGTGGCTGTAGCGACAATTATTATCATAAAGCCTATAAACTCTTCCAGGTGTGAGAATGTATTGTACCACAAATCACCTCCTATAAACCACAAAACAAACATTCCAGTATAGTAGACGAGGTAATTATTGTAGTAATCGTTTATAAGACCCAAAACTGTGTACAGTTCTTTGCAGGCTGTATTTATGAGTTTTAGTCGTCCATTTTGATGGTCACAGGATGAACATTGTGGTGCTGGGTTTCCAACAAGGGGTAACACACTAATTGTTAAACTGCATGGTGAAAATTTAAGATCACTAATGCAAGTCTCCAATAATCTCATACGTTGGTGAACTGTCAAAACCAACAAGTAAAAGTTAGTCATCGTCGCCCAAATCATTCCGTTGAAATGAAGAAAGTCTAAGTGAATAACATAATTCAGAACAGAATTATCCAGGAATGAAAAAACTCTCAGAAATGTACAAAACAGGATGAAGGTAATTCCGTTTACAGCTACAGCTACGATAGCCCACATCCTCCATTTCTGATGTTCTACGACTTGCCCCAGACGTTTCAACTTCTTATCAATGCTTTCTATATTCTCAAACATATCAATGACCGGTTTGTAATGGTTGAAAGATTTCCAAAACAGAAGCAGGACGTTGGTTCGGATCAAGATATCTACACACAGTGGAACCAGATTATCTAAAAGGTCTGATTGAATAATATCATAAACCCTACTGCCTAAGATCAAAACACTTGCAATAATGTGAGCACAAAACAGAACCAGTGAGTAAGTTGTACAGATTTTGTTTCGACATTGGTTTTTGAACGAAACGACTGAAGTTCCGAAAAATATTGACATTAAAGTAACCGGTGTAAAACTCCACACTATGTCTTCAGACATTTTTTGCAAACTAATTTAGTCGATGACCTCTAGTTTGTATCAGTACCGTTGTCATGGAAACGGCAAGTTAACGCTACAGTACATCTGAGTGTGTATCGCAATTAGCACGTATATTGACACTGTATTATTCATACTGTTATAATAATTATGTAACATAGTGTCGGTTCTTTAAGTCAGGATATAATTTAATTTGATAATAGCAATCGTTCAATGAGTTTATTGATAAACTCAATAGTTTATTTTTATATCATGTCTGCCTTTCTTTATCCAACAACACATCAATAAGTACTACTTCGCACTGAATCTTCTCACTCATTAAGGCTAGATTGATTTATTCAGCGAGCCCTCTGAACCTTTAAAACATTGTTATTAAATACTTTTGACCTGCTTCCCGTGTCAGTCAACATACCTACAGTAACCGGCGCGAATGCTGGCACTTGAGCATACTGCTACTAACCTGACTAAAAACATCAGTACCCGGTACATCTCTGTTTAACACGTTCACTGCTAAGGACGAACACGTGAGCTTGACGCTAAACACTATGAGAAGTGGACGACGCACAGTGCATTGCACGCCAAGTATTGGGAATATTTTTAATACACAATGCGTTGCGTGCTTCACACGCCAACACCTATATTGGGATAATTTTCAATACACAGAGCATTGCGCACGCCAATTTTAAGCCTATGTCAAATGTACGCACATGTGCGCCCGTTTTAAAATATTAGTGATTATTACGTAGAAAGGTTCAAAAATAAAAAATTAAGTAATTTCCACTCATTTAGGCTATAAATACAAAAAAGTAAATGTTCAGCTCCTAGCATAGGAAATACGAAATTTGCGTAACAGTGAACGTGTTAAGGGTGAGGGTGAGGTAAACATCCACTAGTTCGTTTAAAGTATGAGTCACATTAGGAAGCGGTGTGGGAAAATGTTCTTTTTCTCCATTTACGCGAGGCCATGTGCCAGGATTCACGCCAATATCTGTATATTTTCTGAGTGACATGATATTGAAGTTAGAACAAATCAAACCTTTAGTATTTTGAGGGTTCAAACTTGTTGTAAGTTTAATGTAAATTTACGTTTCAATAATTTGTTACTTTATAGGAACCAGTGTTGTGATTGGATATTACTAAACTTATCTCGAGGTACTTTTCTCTAATCCCACACGACCTTCGACAGATGCGTGGCTTTCCCTTTAATGATGACACTTTTCCTTTATTATTTAAAAACACTTTACCCACAAAATGTTACAAACAAACTAATGTAACAAGCAACACATATACTATATATAAAAATACATTTTCCCACAGTTTGTGGAGACCAAGCTCTAAGAAATTAATCAGAAGACTAGTTTGTTTATAGTACTATTTCATGCCTATATTTTCTGTACTTTGTACTGTGATAGACGGGTCCTTTTTATAATGCCTGTACATTCATAATCCTTGATGATGTTTATTGTATGTATCAAGGTAATATTATTATTATGTATGTATTACTTTTAATTTGTATAACACTTGAATATTCTATTTTATTTTTGTGTGTAAGCTATATATGGTACATTCATTTTATATAAAAAATTACTTGTAAAGGTTATAAGCTTCCAGCTATATCTTTTAGGATAGTGTTAAGGTAGATCCGATCTGCCGTGCAAAAGAGGCCGTACAAAGTTGAGCTGAGAGTGGGTTGAACGTTTGTAGGACCAACAAATGCTAATGTTTGTGGTTTTCCCATTACTCACGTAGAGTCGATGGTTAAACCTTTTGTCACAGTTTAATAATTGATTAAAGCCAGACTATCCTTTGGGTTAGACTATACTAAACCTGATGAATAAACTTTACGAGAGCTGTGGACTTCCAATACAAATTTATTTTTTGTTAATAAAAGTGTGATTGTTGCTCGTAAGAAAGGAATATAATGGTTATATTAATTAGTGAAGAAAGTTTAATTTACAAAATGATACATGTCTCTATTTCCTTACATATAGTCTTACCAAGTGTAGTGGGTTGCCATTATATTACCTACTCAACCTTCCCAAAGCGGTTCGATCGGAACCCACTTAGAGCAGTTCAAAGTGCTAAGGTCTACATAGACCTATTAATCATGGTCTTGCTAATATTAATATAAAACCACTAAATGTTATAATATTGGCATTTTTCCTATGCTATTACTTAGAATGTGATACTCTATGCTTAGAACACATAAAAATGTTACTCTATGAGTACAACACAGATAGAACAATATTTTTATCTACAAATAATTTTAGTGCATATATTAATTTAACATAATTTACATATTACATAAATCAATTATTACTTATTTAACTATGAACAAAAAAAAAAAATTAAATCTACGACAAAATCTTTTGACGGGACAGACAAAATTGGAAAGTTCTGTTCCCTTATGCTTTATGAAACTATAAAATCACCATCTGTAAACTGTCGTAGTTATAATGTATCATACGGACAAACAGACAAACTTAACTTTACCAATTAAGATCAGAAACCGGCATGGTGAGATGGTATATAGGGATAAAACCGCTTAACTTTCAGTTTTCAACATTCTTAACAAAAGCGAAATCATTAACTTTACTGATAATACTATTAAAATTCACGGCAACTTAAACTAATTGCTATTCGTGTAAAAGTTTAGTTTTATACTAAGCCTATTTATTATTTAAATATCAAAAAAGGCCGTGTTGCAAACTCGAAAAGGGTTTCCGCTGCGAGCGGAACGAAGCAGCATATTAGCCGAGTCTGGTATCTGATGGCTGAAGTGCAAACAATTTCTACCAATATATATTCGTACACGTAGGCAGTTGTTTTTAAAATAGGACTTTCTTTTACTTACGCAAAGTTTTATGCAACAAAATATTAGTCCTTAATATCGTTTTTTTATTATGGTTATGATTTACTTTGCTTTAAAAAATCATCTGACAGAATTTACGAGGTGTACGAACATTATAAATTTTATATAAGGAGTTTTTTTTATTTACATTCTTAATGAGTTTAGAACTTATCCATGGTTTTAATTTGACTTTTGAATTTTTAGAGCCATAAGTGATAGCAGAAAATTCAACAAGACAAATGTTAACTTTTTCAATAAATCTATCGAAATAGATTCGGTTAAACATAAAGATTCCCAGCTTTCACTTTGAATTAAATTCTTAAACCATAGAAAGTCAATTTTGTTTCTGGTAGGCTGCGAATAATAATTTATTCATACATTCACACTGAACACGTACAACAGTCATCACATGATCTGTAACAGTTACTAAACTCCCACATTCCATCTTAAGTTACCTTCCAAACAAACAAACACTCTTTCACCACAAATGCATTGTAACCTTTCAGCTCTAGTATATTGCAAAAAAATCTATCTTTTGTAGATACGCGTCAGAAACTTTTGATACATACTCAAAGTTCAGCTCGAATAAAACCCAGAAGTGAGCGGAATGAAACGGCTTACAGAAAAGATTCCGATATTGAATTTGTTCGCTCGACTTAGTCGTGACGTCTGAGTAGATTGAATTTGTTCGTGCCTGCGATAAAACTGGAAACATAAGGAGATGAAAAACTTATCGGTTATTTATAATACGGGAGAAAAATCCAGAAGAATCCATGTGAATACTTCCACACTTTTTTTTTTTTTTTTTGTTTTTTTTTTTGTTAAGCAATATTGGAATTTTACTTTCTATGATATTTTACTGAATACTATTGAGAAGAAATGATTTCCCTTCTAAAGACATTAATTTACTAAATGTTCACTGTTCAAAACATGCTATTGTTTGATTTAAACTCAACAAACACGTTACAGAGGAATTATGAGGCAAAACTACAAATTTGTCATTCATGACTATCAGCTGATTCAGGGTGTTGATTCTTATTGTTGCAAATTAGTTGCAAACCTCTATATTTATAAGCTCTCATTTTAAAGTACAGTTTTCAATGTTTTCAATTTCATACTTGTTCAAGATACAAATACTTTTATTTTGATGACAAATTTATTATGATTATATGTTTTTTTGTTCTAAAGATTACAATGCGATTTTCTAAAATTGAAAATTGTGACATGCTTGAAGTAAAAAACGAAATTAGTGGAATAAATGCCAGTTTGGAAAGAAATATACTTATTCATGTAAAAAATTGGATTTCCTGAATCAAAGAAACGAATTTGCAAAAAAAAAAACTTCGCAAAACTAGGTTACATACCTTCAACAGTTCTTTATTTTTTTCGACGACAACCGGTTTTCTGAAGATTATACTATACTTCCATTGACAAGTCTCAAGAAACACGAAGCACAAATAACAAAAAGCATACCTAACATTAAATAAAACAATACATGTCTAACATTAATAAATAAAATGACACACGGCACAAGGCCGTAACCAGGAAAACTTTGAGGAGGGGGGGGGGGCAGGTCAGGAACATCGATATATACTTATGGATCGCGCACTGGGCTTTAGAAAACGAGCCGGAATCTGGGGTTGCGTCCGTGGTCTGAAGGCGTCGTAAGTGGGCAAGAACACGCCCGGCACACACGGTAGGCATTAAAATAACGCTGTTACAACAGTATAAAACTGTAGATTCTTCTTCAATATGTTTATATTTCACAATGCAGTTTTGTTTGTAAATGTTGGTAACTGTTGATTATCCAATGATTTTTATAATTAAGAACATTGCATTATTATAAATTAAGATTATGCCTTGGTAATATTCATAATATCAGTGTACAAGTATCAATATCCGTACAAGCATAGACAAGAAACGACGTACAAGGTAATAATAAGGAAAATAATACAACCAATTTTATATTGTAGTTTATTAAAGACAATGATAATATTTACATGTTAGAAAATAAAATTACTTTGGTAAATTTTTGTCTTATGACTAAGTTAGATTTTTTTGTCATGTCGAAAGTTTTCTGTTTTGCAATATGGTGTGAAATTATTTAAAAAATAATTGGGTAACAGATTTAATCAAAAATAACTCATGGCTTCCAGTAAATTCATCGTTACCTACATGCCTTTTGAAAATACTACATTTGAAATGGTTACAAACTATCACTGTTAAATTGTAAGAAGTAACATTTTTGTCTGATGTTGATAACTTGAGCATGTGGGCGTACTTCACAATTTTAAATACATCCTCACTTGATCTGATTAGTTTTCCTTTAGATTTGAAATCAGTGAGGCCTGTATGAGCCCTAAATATAGTATAAAATTTCGTCCTTAAAATTTGAATTACTATAATTTTCCATGACCAATGCGGCACTCTCTATTTCACTATCATTGATATCATAGAGATCGCACTGATTATGACCTAACTCAAGAAGGCCTATACTAGGTGTGCGCTAGGGTCAAACTCAAAGCAGTTAGCATTTTCAGAAGCCCTAACACTATTATGAAACATTAGTTGTCTGACTGCCCACGTGAACTGTTTGGTATTCGGATTGTCACTGTTTCCACCCCTACTTCTGACACAGGAAAAAATAGTTCTAAATGATCTTGATTTAGCTTATATGTTAACAAATAATCGAAATCATCTAAAGCTAACAGTCTGTCTATTAAAATACGAATACTCTTAATATTACTTAAAAATCCTAAAACAAATGTTTTTCTTGAATGATCTAAAACTGATTGATTTCCAATTTTAAGTGTTGCCAAATAGGAAATAATATATTTTTCCTTGACTTTATGAATTATCTATGGTGACTTATAAAATATGGCTTATAAAAATAAGTTTTTTGCCGTATTTCATTTATTTTCGTGTAAGTACAGTACAATTTATTAAAAACAACCCTGTAAAACTGCCAAAATGGCCGGGTCACCAATCAAACCACAATTGGGCACTCTTAGAGTTAAAGTTTTTAAATACTGTACTTGTACATTAGGGCCAGCCAAATGCATTTCAGTTCAAAATGAATCAATTGAATTAACAGAATAATAAAAGCACTTTTACTTCATTTGTTAGCAAGTTGATGGTAACCTACAATAACACAATAAATTGAGTACTTTCTTGTGAAAAGAAATGTCGCTGTCTTTCGTCCATCTTGAACTACAATAATTGTAAGCAGAGCAGCTCTTAACCATTTGCCACAAAATAAAAACAACACTACACTTAATTAGAACACCACTTGTGTTAGCCTAGACAGACCTTAAAAACGTATTGATGATTGGCGAATAATGTCTTTTCCCGCGTGGTCGAAACATGAAAGGCAGAATGACAGAAAACCGTATAACGCACAAGCGCCAGGTCCAAAGTTCTTGCCCACTTACATCGCCCGCGCGCCCCGGATACTTCCCGCCACACACATCTGTATGCGCTCGGAAAACACAACACTAGTCTTATGGGCAGCGAGCGTTCCAGTAGTATAGTTCGTTGGTCAGGAACGGAGATTTGAATTTAACCCTTTTAACACGTTCACTGCTAAGGAAGCACATGTGAGCTTGACAATGAACACTATGAGGTTCGGCCGACGCACAGTACATTGCATGCCAACTCCCGTATTGGATGTATTTTCAATACAAAATGCATTGCATGCTTCGCACGTCAATTCCCGTCTTGGGGGTACTTTCAATACACAATTCATTGCGTGCTTTGCACGCCAACCCTCGTATTGGAAGAACTTTCAATACACAATTAATTACGTGCTGCGCACGCCACCCCTGTGTTGGGAGTATTTTCAATACACAATGCATTGCGTGTTTTGTTAAAGTAAAGTACTTTTGTTGAACCTTCATAGTTTTCTTATTTAATAGATAAGATCAAACCCACAAGAGTGTAAGGCTGTAACCTACTGCATCCATGTGTATGTGTATTGTACGTTGTAGTTTAATCAAGTAAATCTAAATATCAGTATGCATGCAATGCACAATGATGTAAAATATGTTGCTGGATCCTCTGTTGTGTCCTCTATTTTATAACCTAGTATTAATTTTTACTACTAAATTTCGGGATTTCGGGGAGTTTTCACCCCCTAACCCCCTCCCCCCTGGCTACGGCCTTGACACGATGCACTTCGAGCATGCTGGCCAGCCGGTTGTACGGAGCTCCGATACTTTACATTAAATTTGTCTGCCTCTCCCAAGAATTTAACAATTACTTTCTTATCGATACATTTGTAGATGAGTTACAACAAAGGGTTGAACAAATACAAATCGTGTAAACATTTAAAAGTAATTTAACGATCGCAAAATAAATTAAATCTACGACAAAATCTTTTGACGGGGTACAAGAAATTGTAAACGTTTGTCCCCTTACGCTTTAGGAAACCATAAACTCACCATCTGTAAATTGGCTTAATTACAGCAGGAATCACACAGACAGACAGACAAACTTAACTTTAAAAATTAAAAAGGGAAATCGGCACGGCGAGATGGTATAGGGTTTTAACACAGTTGTTTATAAAACTATTCAAATTCAAGGCAACTTAAACCGATTGCCATTTGTGTAAAACTTTAATTTTATTCATACTATCCTATTTATACTTCCAACCTTCAAGTTCGTGTGCTATGGTCTTGATCTAGACCTATTAAACACGGCCTTACTAATATCGATATAGAACCACTAAATTTTGCCATGTTGGTGGTCCTTCTTACATCTATTACTTAGAAAGTGTTACTCTATGCTTAGAACACACGAACAAGTTACTCTATGAGTATAACACGCTCAGAACAATATTTTAATCTACCAGTAAAACTCAGCTGTCAATTTTAGAACACAGTTGGTCGAAACACTAATACATATAAACTTAATTTTGGAAATTCGCTCAACACACTTCAGCGGTTCAGCTGCGTGTTCGAATTGTTTTACTTGAAATTATCTGTACGTTTTGTGATTGGTTTAACCGTAGGGAGAGGGGAGCTTTGATATGCACTTGGCAGATTGTTAAACTTGTTTCTATTGCATTCATTCCCTTACAGTTTTAAATTTTCATTTACTTTGTCGCATGTACTCGTTGAAACGGTGGTTTTAATTTGTGTTTCCACGTAAATATTCTTATTGTCGGAAAACAAGTTTTATTTGCGAGTATTTTCAGGTCATGCCTTTTAAATAAATTAACTTTGTTGACATATGAAAAACTTTACAAATAAAACTTTCTTTTTAGCTTTTATAAAATTAAATGAGTTCAATCTTAAAATATATTGTTAACTATTTCGTATGTATTTCACATTACTTTTGTTTCAAAACTAATAACATTTTGTCTTTAGTTCATAAAAGCTACTAAATGTGAGTAAAGTTGATTGTAATTAGTTGTTAAAATAGTTTCCCGCACTAACTTAATTTTATGTTTTGCAGAATATATGCGAGAGCGCGAAAGGAACGTGTATTTAGTCTATTTGTCGAACAAACTACCGTTTACTTCACTTCCGTCATCCTGCTTAAGCAAATATCTAATATGAGACATAAAATGCTTTCTCTATTGTGGTTTACTCACTCGTAGGAAGTCTATTGATGAGGTCAATGTATGGTCATTCTGAACACCAAAGTGTACTTCCAAGAAGTCTGGTAGGTACAAAGAAACCTTGTGTGATAGTGCAATTGCTCGAAGTAATTCAGCGGAATATTCAAAATAAAGAACAAAATCAAAGAAAATCTGGAAACGCTTATTTTACCAGCTGTCCACCATTTTTGATATTAAAAGTGCATACGTCTAGAACGTTGTAACCGATTTAGGTGAAATGTTATCCATCAATTTCCAATCAAAATACAACCTGATTGGTTGTGCAAATGAATGACTGCCTACTCTTTGGTTCTGTGGATGTTGTTCTAACGGATACTGTTTTCCTGTTACTCTTTGTTTCAGAGTTTTGATAGTTTTACCTTTATTGGATATTAAATAAAACCGGCTACAAAAATTAAATCTGTTTTTTTTTTTTTTTTGGTAAAAAAAAACTGCATTTTGAAACGGATTATTGGAATAAGATTAGAAGCGAGCAAAGTTTCAATTCAATTAGTTTAGCCGTTGCAGTAAAACATGCGTGTTTTAGCCATACATTATTGTAAAACAAAAACAAAAACAAAATGGCGGATAGCTGGTGAAATACGTATTTTCTTTAATCTTCACAAATATGACCGCCCCTAAATTATTGTTACCCCACAACAGAATCACACTGTATTTTGTTTGTATTAACCATCTGGGGAGCTTCAAGATTACAGATAATTAATCTTGTTTTATAATAATTTTACAAGTATATTTTAATATTGTCAGAAATTAAGATTTATTTGCAAACATTTTCATACCGTAACATCAAACAAAAGCAGATTTTACTTATTCATACTACATTACAAATAAAACTTTCCTCATTCGTTTAATAAAATAAAGTTTACTGAAACCTGTATATTTTGATTATTGTGAAGTCTTTTTAACCAGTTTCAATAAAGTGAACAAAATATTCTTAAAAGGTACTAGCTACTAACCAACATAAGTTTATTTGATTTTTTTTTATATTACTAAACATTAATTTAAAACTATTTAAATGAGCAATTGTAAAGTATGTCAACGAGTAAAATTTCACAGATTTCGCGAATGTGTTTTAATGAAATTGAATTAATGATTTTAACAGTAAACTCATTTTGTTTTTGTTTTATTATTTCTCTCATTGCGTTATGTAAACATTGAAACGTTTACAATTTGAACAACCTTGTCTGTAAATAAAACATGTTTATTTATTGTAAACATGTACAGGTAATACTGTAATACAGTTAAGTAAATATGTTTAGGTCGCTTCGCTTTAAAGTAAACCTTATACAGAGTGTAACAAATAGAACTTTACAACTTTAAAAATTCTTACAACTTTATTCATACTACTTACAGACTTAATCTTGGTGTCATGTTGAAAGAAAATAGATCAAGTTTTGACTCACGTGGTGCGCTAGTTCACAATTGCTGCACCGCAAGCGCTAGCGGCAGTTGCAGCAAATTTTGCTGTCTTTACCGGTTCCGAGCGTCCTCGCTGTGTGTTTTGGATTAAAGAGACCAAGTCTGCGACAACTGTGCAATATAGTTTACAGAATATGGTAAATATCCTCCCAGTAGGCCTACTATTTATCAGTGGCGTAAGTGTTTCATTGAAACTCCATGTTCGGCAAGACACAACAAATAGGCAGTCTCCTATGTGTGACGATGTTGTAGAGCAAGTAAAACAAAGCTTTTTAAACAGTCCCTACCAAATAAACCCAGCTGGGCGACCCGCGCATGACTGTTTGACGTGTGTTGATAAAACGGTTGCATCTCAAACAATAAGTTACACATGGTGCAAGAATTAAAAGACACTGATAGGATGGCTCGTAAGGACTTATGTGTGGAAATTCTACATCGGATGGATGAAGATTTCATTGGAAAGATTATTTTTAGTGATGAAGCGATTTTCACTCGAGTAGTGCAGTTTATGTACATAATTGTAGGATTTGGGGCAGTGAAAATCCTTGGAACTTGTACGTGATAGCCCAAAATTGAACGTGCTTTGTGCTCTCAGATAGGGCAAAGTTTACTGCCCTTTCTTTGTCCAAGAGAAAACTGTCACTGGTATAGTTTACTTAGAAATGCTGGAAAACCTTTTAATCTCACAGATTGACGAGGGTGGCCAAGAACGCTATTTACACTTTATGCAGGATGGCACACTGCCGCACTACCTCTCGGAAGTCCGGGATTTCCTAAATGTCGCTTTCCAGGTAAATGGATGGGCCGAGATATACCAATTACATAGCCTCCATTTTCACCTCTTGATTTCCTCTTTTGGAGGTTAATCAAGGATACCGTGTTTGTTCCACCCTTACCGGCTCTACCACAGCTTAGAGCTAGGATCTACCTCGCAATTGAACAAGTCACGCCTGACTTGCTGCAGCTGGTTCGGCAAGAAATCAACTTCAGATGGGATACGTGCCGCATTAAAGCCACGCTGAACCTCTTTAGGTATAAGGTGAAACCCTTGATGTATGTTGCTACAAACTGACACCAAAACCATGTCTCTAAGTTGAATGCAGCATAACTCAATATGAGTTTCCAAAGTTGTAAAGTTCTTTTTAATACACCCTGTACAGAGCGTTTCATTTCGTCTTTATTTGCAGTAAAACAGTTTCAATAACCATAGGTCGTGACATTCTCCGTTTTCCGCACACTGAGGCAGCATTTTGTTGTACAGCACGTGCTTTGGACAT